>CM033473.1:83340073-83630778 GCA_019447015.1 Hymenochirus boettgeri | reverse complement strand
CTACAAGATACTGGTTTTTCATGGGTAGGAGAAGAAGCCCGCTCTTTAGCGTGAACTTAAAAAAAATAAAACAAGTGCACAAATTTGTAAAACCCCCTCATAACAACAAAATGAAAGATTCTCAAAACTGATTGATGTGGCTCCTTGAGGTTTATGTGACACTTGGGACATATGACATTTTTGATTTTGGAATCTCAAAGTACATAGCTAAAGCCGATCCCTGCAACCTTGTATCATTTGATTCTGGTGCACAATAAAAATACAACTATGTTGATTAGGACCTTTCCGCCATGTCTGAACGGGTCTTCACATTTTGTGATTGGCTCTATACTGGGGATTCAGTTAAGGCTAACCCATACAACATTTAGACCACCTTTATATTCTGCCTACACTAAAAGTTTAACAGCAGTCTTCATACAAGTGTCCTCATCACAATAATTTCTTTTTAACAAGGGATTAGGATGATGGCTTAGCTCACTAGATCTTTGAATTAGAGATTTGGACAGTTACAAGTGACCTGGTATGTGTTCCCTGCGCTGCCTAATAATCTGGGACAAGCACACCTATCAGTGCGGAGGGGTATGGTGGAGGTATGTACTGGTGTGGCGCGTAATCCAAACCGTCACGCCGTTCTGCCTGTTTCAGGGTTTGTACACTGTAAAAAAATAGTAGCGAGACAACATTTCTCGGTAAATTTGAAGGAGAGGTCTGAGTTGGTTCCGGTATTTAGACATTAGCAGCAAGTACGGCAAGTGTACACATCCATTGAGAAGTGAGCATGTTCCTGCACATGTGTCGGCGTACAGTGACTTCATTGGGAACTTTCGTAAACGTAACTTGCACGTCCTTGTCCCTACCCTCGGTGAGCATTCACCCATACCCTTCCATTGGCCACACATCTCCTTCCATTGACTCTTCGATAGGCCTCTACCAGGAACAGCGAAACCAGGGTTTTGTACCACACAGGATAGCGTCCTCTGTCCCCAGGTCGTTTCCAATGCAGGTAGTGAGAGAGGGTCAGGCACTAGAGCCCCGTGGACCAAGAGCGTTTTAACAGTTACAAAGTCTCCCAAATTGGAGCTTCTGCATCTGCTCGACACAGACACCTAGATACCAGGGGACTTCACTTTCTGGCACCTCTACCTATTTTCCGGTTTGGTGGCATGCTAAACCATGACCGGAAACCACATCAGACCTTGTACGTCGTTCAATTTCTGCGCAAACTGTTCCGGTTTTTACCTTATGAGCCGGAAGTGCAGGTAATTAGGCCCTCCCATACGCGAAGAGGGCAAGTGGGTGCCTGCGGTTCCGTTTGATCGGGGCCTTCCGTTTTTACTTGCTCATCACCCCTGCTAATGTTGCCCAGTCTGCGCTGGTGCGCCCACCTTCTCCTGAGCATCCATATTTTGTTAGCAAGTATTTGGGCATCTGAGCGCTACTCCCGATAATTTGACCACTGTTGGACCTCGATAGAAGAAGCTTGAAGCAATTGGCTGGAGATTAAAGGGCACACCAAGGTGTAAAACGGCATTAATGTGCAACTGCTAAAATTGTCAGTTTAGGTTGTAATCTTTGGAAACGCTGAGAGCTTTACCCAATCCAAATTCACACATTCCGTTGCCATCAGTTTTTTTTTTACCTATGCCCTCAGAGGTGTAAGCCGGTTGTGCTTGAAGTGCTGACATCTTGTTTATGATGGTTTTGAGCATGCAATTGTGCTAAGCATCCGCCTCCCTCTGAGATTTTTACTCTTCTTTCTCCCTGCGTGAGCCTCAAAACTTAATGCTTGTGAGTTCCGGCACACGGTATGGGTGCACAGGGGAACTCCACACAGTTGACCACTACGTTTTGAGGCTCCACAGACTAGGAGAGTGCACGGGAAACTCACAGGCATCGTATGTTGCTTTTCAGCAGGCCTAACGCAGGAGCTAAGACCGCAGAGGACCTAATCTCAGCAGCCAGGGCGGAGCTAATCATCAGCAAAAACCACTGCACAAGTACTACCAATTACGACTGGTCAGCAACTTTCATAGGCCCAACAAAGACTTGGCTGTCTGGAGTGGAAATAGTAATAAACATGAAACAAAGTGCCAACGTGGTTTTAATTTCGGTTATTTAAGAGTTGGCTAGCTCTGTGCCAGTATCTAATGAACACTACTTGATGTGTTATACATGTGCTACTATATCCAGACTCTGTAAAACCATGCCTTAACTTGATATAAGTGTCTCTTTAGCGTGTGCCCACTCCCAACCACTAAATAACACTATATTAGCAAAAACGTTTTTTCACTTCATGATAGGCTACGTACGAGCCCGTTCGCATCCACGTCGTCCTTCTTCCCTCCTGATAACACGAAAACAGCACAGAAGGGCTCAACCGGTCCCAGTGCTGTCTGTTGATTCAGT
This sequence comes from Hymenochirus boettgeri, assembly GCA_019447015.1. NCBI lineage: Eukaryota > Metazoa > Chordata > Amphibia > Anura > Pipidae > Hymenochirus > Hymenochirus boettgeri. The sequence goes on along the minus strand of CM033473.1, from coordinate 83,628,372 downwards.
GTGTTATTTTCTAGTGATTGTGATTATAGCGTTTTGGGGGGGGCAACCCTAAGAACATTATATCAAAAGCCTGTTATGCTTGGAGAAAGGGTGGCACGTGGTATCCGGAGGGAGAGGGAGGGGGGGGAGGGGCAACCCCTGCAACATGTCAGCATCTCTCCCAGAGGCCATCAGAACGCAAGAGACCATGGACAGGAAGAGAACCACTACTCTTCAGTTTCCTGGACTTTGGACAGGACTAAAGGAGAACCATAAGGAGCAGGTATGTAAGGTAAGGATTTTTAAAAAATATATAGAGGGCCAGCACTTAGGATAATTTTAGATTTGGGGGTGGACATGCCCTTTAAAAGAATGTGTCCAGTCTGCCCTGCGACAGCAGTGTAGAGAACTGTATCAATATTTAAGAACAATTATACTCACCTAGACCCCGCTCCTACATGGTAGAGTATCAGGGTGAGGAACTAAACCACCACAGTCCTCATGCCTGGTTCACTTTCTACCTCTAGATTACTTCCTAAAGTTTCCTTTGGGGCTACAGTCCCACTTCTATATCATGATCTGGCCAATGAGAATACACGTTCTTTCACGCACAGTCTCCTCAGTCTATATATAAGCTTATTATATGAACTCATTTCAGCAGCAAGTCTCCTCAGTCTATATATAAAAACTAATTAACGCATGACATAACAGCCGTGTATCTGCATCGTAAGAACAAAGGGACTACCTTTGAGAAGATTGTATATGTTACATAGCTGGCGAAGGACGTGACTGGTTCAAGAGAGGTGTTTAAGGAGGCCATTTATTGGAAAATAAAGAAACCAAGCCTAAATAGAGGTGGGGGGGTCGACACCAATGTCTGCCATGTACAATGCTGTTTAACACCTACTCTGGGCGTTCCATAAAAACTCTTTAGCCACTATCTCATTCCAACAACCCTTCACACCTGCTGTGATATCTAATTGCGATTTTCCAGGGTACATAATACCCGATTCTTGACAAGTCATTCTGAATTGAGAAGCCAGTCGGATGACTAGCGAACGTCTTCAAGAACTACATTTCAAGTCCAGTTGATTAATGTGAATACAAACAGATTATACATGGACCTGGATGAATTGAGAACCTTCACAGCATAATTAAAGCTAAGTAGCTAACTCTAACATATAAAAGGATTTAACATAATGTTTTCCATCATCAATGACCTTAACATTGCTCTTGCATCTGTTGTCTGTGTACTAAAAAATCAACATACTTGAACCACTCATGGCTTTCAACACCATGGCGGACCTGTTGACCCATCCAACAGCCATCAGTGAAATGAATGTTAGAAACATAAGGAAAGTGGATAATTAAGACACCATTGAACAAACATAAAAGGCAGTGGCACTTCCGGCAAATAGCAAGGGCAGGAGAACGATGTTTGAAAATGAAAGAAGTATGTAAATCCTATACGGGAATGGTACAAGTCACTCGTATGTATTAACTAGTCGCGAGTAATCCCGCGCCTGTGACTACTTAATCCAACTGCGATAACGATATTACGTTAGCCAGATTCGTCAGTTATGCATCGCAGGATAGTCGGGCGAGTATAAGGAGCAGGAGTTTACACCGCTCCTAACCACGTAGCGTTAGGTTTGCCTACCTTGAGAAAGTAGCGGAAAACTTAACACTACAGGTTTTGGGATCGTTAGCACAGTGCATTATTATCCAAAAACACTCGGAAAATGAGCGTGTGGTCTCGAAAATTTTGCCAAAAAACTCCAACGTTAAACTTCCAAATTTTCTTTTGGTTAACGTGGGTTTTAGACTGAAAAATGACTATAATATTGAATTCTCTCCCTTAGTCTTTGCTTAAAGGGAATCCAGTCCCAAAATACAAAACTTACATACACTGTAACTCATCCCCAAAAACCCCATATGTAATAGTTTTGACTAATTACTGAAATATATAAGTCTTAAACCCTGAAATCCTGCACATGTCTTTTTACCCTGTTTCTGCGCTTCCTGGTTCTTCCATTAGCAACTGTCGGTTATGGTTTGTGACGGTTACAATCACAGCCAATGATGAAAGTTAATTCCCCCTGTCTGCCTCTTCTGAGCAGCCGTGCGGCTCTAGCAGGTTTCTACTGTACAAGTTTAATCCTGAGGCATCCAGACAGCCATAGCAGGCATACAGTAATTGAATTCATAGGGCAATCTATGATATATAACATATATTTTCTTAAAGAGCCATTCAATACTTCTAAAAGATGTTTTATGAGGGGGATGTCTGTCCTTTAAAGGGAAATCTAAAGCACTCAGAAACTCTGTAATCAAAAGTAAATAGAGTCCACCTTGATTAATTATTGCTATATGAATTTAATTAAATAATTATTTATTAATTAAAATTTATGCTTCTTTTCAGTATAAACCGTGTCTCCTTCTTAATTTGATTATGGTGCTTGGGAAAATTACCTTTCTAATATGGGGTTGTTGTTTTATTTCCCAGGGCATTAACAGATATCACACAGTGTGGTCATTGAGGATCACTGTTATTCTTTTGCAGCAGGTCGAAAACCTAAACTACTAGGCAAATTGGTTAAAGCAGGTTGTCCATGCCTACTAGTAATCTCCTGTATCTTGCCCCAAATCTTGGACACCACTCCATTTAGGCAGAGGGAGAGCGGGATGCTCTGTGCCACGGGCACTTCTAGGGGTTTTTGGGCATCGTGAGGCCAAACTTTAGAATGCCGCTTTGACCGTACTGCGGCGCGCGCTAGCGCCAACTTAGAGTGGGGCAGTGGCATGTCGTGGGCGGGTCTTGGTCGAGTGGGCGTGGGCCTAACATTTTAAGAGTTTTGAGCTTTCCTATCAGCCCGCCCCCATCCCCCAGATAAGATCATCCCAGTCCCCAGGGTCCACGATCAGGAGGTTTACGGGCCCAATGAATCCGGGCCCGGAACGGTGAGATCAATCCCCCCATTCCCCCCTCATTGACTAAAGACCCAGGGAGGTACATTTTTTATAAACAGCACCATGAGGGCTGACTACTGGGCACTGAATCATGATCCAGACCAGCCCCCCACCCCAAACCCCAGCCCTCTAAAACCCCCCCCCAAGCTTGGACCTCTGGCTGAGCTGTCCTTTGTGATAGTCCAAGATTTCACGAAGGTAATAGAAGTCAGACACAGAGTTTAGTTAGTCGGTGCTCGGATGGGTACCTCGCGCCCTCTGCCTGAGCCAGCTCCTCCAACTCAAGGCACGGCTTTTTTCACACAGTCCCTGTCACACTCACACACAGAGACCGAGTGACAACATGTCAGTGGTGTGAAGGGGCGTGCTGTGCTGGCAAGTGGAGGTGTGGGCTTGACCACTCCCTCCATTGCCGCACGGAAAGTCCGGACGCCGGCACGTCCTCCCGGAAGTGTTGGCGAAGGGCAGCGCGCGCGCTGGCGCTGAGGCTTACTAACGTTGCTTTGCTGTGCTGACCAGAACACAGACCCCACCAGTACTGTCACAGTGTGCGCCAGACCACTCCGGCATTTTGCGCGGCGGCTTCTTTGTTTAGCCGCCACCCCAGCGAGCGGCGACCCTCGTTTAGTAACAATGTTGTTTTTTGTGTTGTGTTCTTAAAATTGGCCCTTTGCTGGAGTGCCGCTGGTCACATGATCTCAGGAGCTCTTACAGAAGGCGTCCAGAGATCACATGTGTTGAAGTAGCAGTAGGTTTGACATTGTTAATGGAAACGTGCACTGGGTTCAACAAAGACTTTTATTTTAGAAAACAAATTTTGGTCCACTGAAATGATATAATCTCGTACTTGTTTGAAAAACGGATTTTCCGAAAATACGTAGTATCCTTGTTGTAATTGCGAATTTTCAAAAACTCGTAATTTATCGAAATAAGAGACATCTCTTATTTTCGAAAATTTTCGTAATTTCGCAAGATAATAGATCCGTCTCGTTCGCTAGATACGGGTAACATTCCGCTGAGGCAAGATCCGGGTCGGAAGCCACTCCAGCGAAACGGCCCATCCCTATTATGGTATTAGTGTTGTATTCCAATTGATCTCAACGGACTTGAATGTTTACGTTTTGAAGGGACGTTTCGCTAGCAGTCCGTCCTGACTGGCTTTCTCAATTCAGAATGACTTTGTTCAATCATTCCAGGGTTACATAATTTGCCAAAGATTCTGTGTACAAGAACATATGATCCACCATTGTCGATTTTATTGGTAAATAAAGAAAAATCGGTAACCTACAAAAAAAAATCTGTTAAAAAAGTGAAAATAAACCTTAAAAGCGAACTTCGGCAGATTGATACAGTAAATGCTTTTGTAAAATAGTCTAACACCCCCCTGGGTACTTATTAGAAATTTGGAAAACACTCCACAATGACTGACTTCGTATCATGGACACAGGCAGGCTAAATAAATGGCCCGGTTATGGCGGTTTTCTGCAAATATTATTTGCTCACTGTATAAATTATGCTTGAGTGGTTACATGCGCAGCGATGTATGCCAAAAAATGAAAAGTAGCGGGTAGAGTGACCGTGGTTATCAGCTGTGTTATCACTGCTTTTATAAATAAATACGAAAAAGTTCCAAATTTGGCGGACATAGGCATCGGTAAAAAGGCGTTTAATCAACCTTTATAAGTCCGCCCTCATGGTATGAGGTGAGTTATTTGGGGGATCTAGAGATTGGGAAAAAAATTTGTTCTCCCTACTTTACAAAGGCATTGGTAAGGCCTTGTTTGTAAATGCAGTGCAAATTTTGGGATCCTGTGAACTAAAAGGAAATGAAAATGGTTCAGTAGATGTGGCAACTAAATTAATTAAGGGACTTGGGGGGAGCTTAAAAGATGAAGACACGATTGGATAAGTTACATATCATGTGTCTAACCTAGAGAAAAGGGCGCTTGCGTAGGGGGGATATGAATTACTGGTTATAATATATTAACGGGCCTACAATAAAACTATCGGGGTCCTTGTTACAATAAGAATGTGTCTGGCCGTGCCGAATGCGACCGACACCCGCGGCGGCAAACTTTACCTCACGACCCTCCCAGCCTCCTGCTGCACGTACAATCAGGATTTGAGCCCTTTGCCGCGATACTATACTGCCTTGGTAACCCCTGAACTTATGCCTCAATTTCGGTAACCCCGCATATGTATGTTCGTAACACCTCAAGTATCATTGGAAGTAACACTTGAATGTATACATTCGAATTCAGTAGTAACCCTGCATAGATCCTTCGATTTCAAAAAGATAACAAATGTGAAGGCACAGTACCCAGAAACACAAGAGCTCCTAGGATATCTCAAAAAAAATTGGGGGATTTTGTAAAGGGGGGGGGCACAAGCGGTCCGAAAATGAATGTGGTGAATAAACAACAGCGCTCCCCGTTCTGACAAAAAAGTTCCTATCCACCACGGCCGCTCGTCACTTCTACACGGTACTTTTACTCATCAATCTACATACACCTTCGCCCACCTAAACACGAATTTCACAACTACACAGACTTCCAGCGCGAATGGGCTCACCACCTGCCCCATGACCACCATTCCCCCGTCCTGTTCATCCCCATCCATGCCCCCTTTGGTCATGTCCCCGACCGCATCTCTAGTGACTCCTTTACACACCGCCCTACGTACTCTTCGTAACTGAGTGGCCATACCATAGGGTACTTTTCCCCACGCCCCAACATGGCATCTGTTTAGCCACCTCCCATTTCGTCAAAAACCACGCTGGTCCACTGCACCTACCATACGGTTAACCGGCCTGTCTTGCTTCTGCCCCATTGCATTAAAATCGCTCTGAAGCGACACCTTACGTGAGTGGGTACGTGGGGTTGGGTCACTTGCCAATGCATCTTTCGGATCACCCCACGGCAGTCGGGCTTGCCGCTCCCAACCACCCTACTGGATACGGACTGCTCACAAAGTGTGGCTATAACGATCGCTTAAGTGATAAATCTAAAGGCCACTATTCCCTACTTATCTTGCACCTATAGTCTTCAACTTTGATACAGCGGATCAATCCCTTATAGCGTGCTAATCTTATCCCTCCCTAGGTATCAGGGGTCTTCACTCCTTGTCCGTGTCCTCTTACCTCCAGGGTAGGTACCATTACATGTGCTTTAACTTCAAAAGGCTCCGAAATCCATCGCAACTTCTTCCCCCTTCTCTGTAGGAGGTCGTACATCCCAAGCATAGAGCTTAGTACTTGGCCCTTTTCTCCTTTCTCCGTGTACCACCTTTGGGCTAGGCGCTCTGCATTAGTTCCTATTGGTACGTCCCAAATACCAACGCAGTATGTCTGAGATTATACCCAAGTACACCTCTCCATCCTGCTGCCTCGGTTAACTGCGAGATCCCGGGTCCCGGACTGCCTAAATGCACTCTTGCATTATAGTCCTCACGCTCTCAACAACTGCTGATGATAAGACCATGGTCATATAGACGCCACCCGAACTGATTGTGTAACACCTCCGACGTACGAGGCCCCCTACTAACATTACTATCACAGCAGCACAACACGGCAATCTCCCCCAACCTCAGTGCGATGCCTGGGGAAGAAACCTTTTGACTCGGACTCGTGTCACTTTAACACCATGATATATACCCGTCCCAACCCTGTACGGTTAAAGCTCAAAAACATTCTCTCTCATTCGTCCCTTTCTCCTTGTCACCAGTAACATACAAAAATTCTAGTATCATGCCCTCTCTCGGTGGAACTACTGAACAACCTCGCTGTGTGGTCTACCAACAACCAATTGGCTAAACCCCCTGTAATCAATCAGCTTAACCTGCTGCCAGACGCATTCGCTCTCTTGTCGACTTTTTTGCCACACGCTGTTGGCCCTTTCTTTCAATCTCTCCACTGTATCTCCCATTTTCCCCCAAACTGGCCAAAGGATCCAGTGAATAGCTTGCTCTAACCTTGATCCATCCCACACAGGTCTCGTCCAGTACAGCCCCCTCCCATACATCTCTGAGCGATACAACAGAATACTACCGTGCTATGCTAATGACTTTTCTACTCTCATCCGCCTCTTTTTCCTAATCCACCTCTTTCACCACAACCGTTATCACAGGACTGGGTGTTCTCTCAATCTTCGCTTGACTCCTCTGCCTCTGCGAACTATTGCTGTCCTCGCTTTATACGTTACTCGCCACTCCACTCATATCTTCAAATAAAACCCTCAAAAAAACTAATCTCATTCATGTGCAAGGTTAACAATTTTGGGCTCTGGGACCACAGCTTACCCCTCTTACCTGAAGCCCATCAGCGACCCGCCTTAGTTGTATTACTCCACTCGACAACTTTGTACAGCTATCTGATCTGCTTCACCTTATTTGGATGAATCCCCATCTCCTCTAAGGACCTGTAACTTCAGGCCGGGCCACTCCTTCCTATTTGTACCTACAGTTAATGCAATGAACTTACCCACACTAGAATGTCTGCATGAACCCACACTTACATTTTTTCTTGCAGTTACCCTGATTGTAACATGTTTCTGTTTTCTGCACTATGTATTTTTAATGCATACTGGTAACGCACCACGGAACTGGATGGTTTGGCGCTGGTACTTATTATAATGACCCCAATTAATAATAATAATAATAAAATATATAATTAATAACATTACGTTTGGAAAATATATTCCGCCCACAAACTAATTGCTGCAGCTTATTTAACTTACCAAATATGGCAGTTGGGGGTGGGCTACACTACAAGATACTTTTTTTCATGGTGGAGAGACCCTTTAAGTTAAACTTAAAAATACAACAATAAAATAACAACAAATGAAGATTCTCAAACTGATTGATTTGCTCTGGGTTTTATTGTCACTTGGGAATAGACATTTTTGGTTTGGATCTCAATTTTGCTAAAGCCGTCCCTGAAACATGTATCATTTGATTCTGTTGCACAATAAAATACAATTGTTGATTAAACCTTCCTGTCTGAAAGGTCTCACATTTTGTTGATTGGCTCTATATTGGGATCAGTTTAAGGCTAACCATACACACATTTAGACCAACTTTATATTCTCCCTAACTAAAGTTTAACAGCAGTCTTCATACAAGTGTCCTCTATCACATTATTTCTTTTTAACAAGACTAGGATGATGTCTTTAGCTTCACTAGATCTTGAATTGGAGATTTGTACAGTTACAGTTCCTTGTCTGTCCTGCCTGCCTAAATCTGTGACAAGCACACCATCAGTGGAGTGTTGGGGGGTTTACTGGTGCCTGGAATCCACCCTTTCTGCCTGCTCAGTGCAGTCTGCTGTTCCACTTCTCCTGGAGCCCATATTTTGTTACATAGATTGTTAGAATGATAATTGAACTGTGACTGAGAAGCAGCATTTGTTTGTTTAAAGGGCAACCAGTTTAAAGGATAAGTGCACTGTAAAATCAAGTTATGTTCATTTGGAAGCTGCAGCTTTAAAAATACCGTTGCCATATTTTTTTTTACCTATGCCCCTCCAGAGCCTAGCTTTGTGCCTTTGAAGTTGCTGACATCTTGTTATTGGTTTGCTGAATGTTAAGCTCCGCCCCTCTGAGATTTCCTCTTCTTTCTCCTGCTTGAGCCTCAAACATTAATGCTTGTGAGTTCCGTGCACACGCATGTGCACGGAACTCACAGGCATTACTGTTTGAGGCTCAAGCAGGAGAGTGCACGGAACTCACAGGCATTATTTTTTGTGGCTCAAGCAGGAGAAAGCAGAGGAAATCTCAGAGGGGCGGAGCTTAACATTCAGCAAACCAGTAACAAGATGTCAGCAACTTCCAAGGCACAAAGCTAGGCTCTGGAGGGACATAGGTAAAAAAAAAATATGCCAACGGTATTTTTAAAGCTGCAGCTTCCAAATGAACATAACTTGATTTTACAGTGCACTTATCCTTTAAAAACTTACTTTTGATATAATGTTCTTTAGGGTTGCCCACTCCCAACCACTATAATAACACTATAATACAAAAAACTTTCAGATATCTACTTACAGCCCGTTCGCTCCCACGAGTCTCTTCTTCCCTCTCTGCTAACAGAAAACAGCAGAGAGGGGCCAGACCGGCAGTTGCGTCTGTGATCAGGTTTTTTTTAGTGTTATTATAGCGTTTGGGGGTGGGCAACCCTAAAGAACATTATATCAAAAGCCTGTTATGCTTGGAGAAAGGGGTGGCACGTGGTATCCGGAGGGAGAGAGGGAGGGGGGGGGTCCAGGCCCCCTGCTTGTCAGTTTCTGGCAGCAGAGGGCCGGGGTCAGAGCATCAGTGAAAAAAAGGCAGTATACCTTTCTGCAGCTAGTTAAACTTACCAACTATGGCAGTTGGGGTGGGCTACACTACACGATCTTTTTTTTCATGTGGAGAGACCCTTTCAGTTAACTTACAAATACAACATAAATAACAACCAAATGAAGATTTCTCAAACTGATTGATTTGCTCGGTTTTATTGTCACTTGGGAATAGACATTTTGGATTTGGATCTCAATTTTGCTAAAGCCGTCCCTGAAACTTACATTTGATTCTGTGGCCCAATCAAATACATTGTTGAATTAAACTTCCTGTCTGAAAGGCTCACATTTTTGTTGATTGGCTCTATCTTGGGATCATTTAAAGACTAACCATACACACATTAGACCAACTGAATATTCTCCTCCCTAACTAAATTTGAACGCAGTCTTTCATACAAGTGTCCTCTATCACCTTATTTCTTTTACAAGACTATAGGATGAGTTCTTTAGCTTCACTAGAAATCTTACTTATAGATTTGTACATTTACTTTCCTTTCTGTCCTGTCCTCTCCTAAATCTGTGACAAGCACACCAGCAGTGGAGTGTTGGGGGGTTTTACTGGTGCCTTGGAATCCACCCTTTCTGCCTTTCTGCTGCTCAGTGTTGTGCACTGTAAAAACCGAACATTTCCGGAATGAAGAGAGGTCTGATGTTGGGTTTTCGTATTTACATAGCAGCAAACGGAAGGTAAATCCAGAGTGAGTCCCTGCAGTGTCGGGTCAGTGACTCATTGGGAACTTTGTACTTAATACTCTTCTGTCCACTCTGTCTTGAACTCATCACTCACTTCACCTTGCAAGGGAAACCAGTTTACCAACAGGATTGTCCCTGTCCCAGGTTACATTCCATGCAGGTAAGTCCAGAGAGAGTTCAGCACAGAGTGGACAGAAGCAGTTTAAGTTACAAAGTTCCCAATGAGTCACTGACCCACACGGGCAGGGACTTCACTTCTGGATTTACCTTCCGTTTGCTGTCTATGTAAATACCGGAACCAACATCAGACTCTCTTCATTCTGGAAATGTTCCGTTTCTTACCTTCTGACCGAATGCAGTAATTAGCCCTCCCATACGCAAGAGGCAGTGGGGTGTCCTGCCGTTCCGTTCCGGTTCCGTTTTTTTTATCTATACCCCTGCTCAGTGCGTCTGCTGTTCCCTTCTCCTGGAGCCCATATTTGTTACCTATGATTGTTAGAATGATAATTGAACTGTGACTGAGAAGCGAGCAATTTGGTGTTTAAAGGCAACCGTTTAAAAGGATAAGTGCACTGTAAAATCAAGTTATGTTTCATTTGGAAGCTGCAGCTTTAAAAAACCTGTGCCAAAACCCTATTTTTTTTTTACCTCATGCCCCCCCAGAGCCTCAGCTTTGTGCCTTGAAGTTGCTTGACATCTTGTTATTGGTGTTGCTGAATGTTAAGCTCCGCCCCTCGTGAGATTTCCTCTTCTTTCATCCTGCTTGAGCCTCAACATTAATCTTTGAGTTCCGTGCACACGCATTGCACGGAACCACAGGCATTACTGTTTGAGGCTCAAGCAGGAGATGTGCACGGAACTCACGGCATTATTTTTTGTGGCTCAAGCGGAGAAAGCAGAGGACATCTCAGAGGGGCGGAGGCTTACATTCACGCAAACCATTAACAAGATGTCAGCAACTTTCAAGGCACAAAGCTTGGCTCTGGAGGGACATATGTAAAAAAAAATATGCAACGGTATTTTAAAGCTGCAGCTTTCCAAATGAACATAACTTGATTTTACAGTGCACTTCTCCTTAAAAACTTACTTTTGATATAATGGTTCTTTTTTTGTAGGGTTGCCCCAAGCCCAACCACTATAATAACACTATAATACAAAAACTTCAGATATCTACTACAGCCTTCGCTCCCACGAGTCTCTTCTTCCCTCTCTGCTAACCGAAAACAGGCAGAGAGGGGCCAGACCGGCAGTTTGCCGTCTGTGGATAGGTTTTTTTAGTTTATTATAGCTGTTTGGGTTTGGGGTGGGCAACCCTAAAGAACATTATATCAAAACCTGTTATGGCTGGAGAAAGGGGTGGCACGTGGTATCCGAGAGAGAGGGAGGGGGGGGGAGGGCACCCTGCACATGTCACATCCTCCCAAGGCATCACAGAAGCAGAGACCATGGGACAGGAAGAGAACCACTACTCTTCAGTTTCCTGGACTTTGGACGGACAAGGACTACAGGAGAACCATAAGGAGCAGGTATGTACAGGTAAGGATTTTAAAAATATATAGAGGGCCACACTTAGATAATTTTACGATTGGGGTGGACATGCCCTTTAAAAGAATGTGTCCAGTCTGCCTGCGACAGCATTGTAGAGAACTGTACATATTTAAGAACAATTATACTCACCTAGACCCCGCTCCTACCATGTGTATGTCCATGTGAGGAACTAAACCACACAGTCCTCATGCCTGGTTCACTTTCACCTCTAGATTTACTTACCTAAAGTTTCCTTTGGGGCTTACAGTCCCACTTCTATATTCATGATCTGGCCAATGAGAATACACTTTTCTTTCACAGCAAGTCTCCCAGTCATATAAACTTATATATATACTTCTTACAGCAGTCTCCTCCGTCTATATATAACAAACTAATTAAAGCATGACCCTAACAGCCGTGTATCTGCATCTTAAGGACAAAGGACATACCTTTGAAGATGTAATGTTGTAACATACTGCGAAGGAACGTGACTGTTCAAGAGAGGTTTTAGGAGGCCATTTATGTGAAAATAAAGAAACCAAGCCTAAATAAGGTGGGGGGTTTCGACACCAACTGTCTGCCATTTACAATGCTGTTTTAACACCTTACTCGGGCGTTCCTATAACACCTCTAGCCACTATCTAATCACAACCCTTAACACCTGGCTGTGATATGCTAATTGCGATTTTCCAGTACATAATAGCCACAGATTCTTGTACAAGTCATTCTGAATTGAGAAAGCCAGTCGGATGACTAGCGAACGTCTTCAAGAACTACATTTCAAGTCCAGTTGATCTAATTGAATACAACAGATATACCATGACCTGGATGAATGAGAACCTTCACAAGCATAATTAAAGCTAAGTAGCAACCTAACCATATAAAGGATTTTAACAGTATGTTCCATCTCAATGACCTTAACATGCTCTTCAGCATTGTCTGTGTATAAATAAATCCAAAATACTTGACTCATGCTCAAAGCAACTGAGGGACTGTTTGACCCACCCAACAGCCAATCAGTGGAAATGAATGTTAGAAACATAAGAAAGTGGAAATAAGAACCATTGAAAAACATAAATGGCAGTGCACTTCCAGCAAATAGCAAAGTGGATCATGGATTAAATCAACAGATTTTTCAAAATGAAAGAATATGTAGAATAACTATCGGGGAGATACAATATCACTTCTCCCGTTACTTACCTTATTCCGATCCCCGATACATAACTACGTAAGCGAGATTACGTCAGTTATTGCATCGCGGGATCGGGCAAAGTAGGAGCAGGAGTTACGCTCCATAACCCGTAGCGTTAGGCTTCACCTAGAAAGTAGCGGAAAATTAACACTACAGTTTTGGATCGTTAACACAGACCCAGTGCTATTTCCAAACATTCGGAAAGGCGGCTGTGCTCAAATTTTTTCCCAAACCCCGTTAACCCAAATTTTTTTATGGTTACAAACGTGGGTTTTTTAGACGGAAAATGGGCTATATTGAATCTCTCCCTTAGTCTTTGCTTAAAGGGCAAGTCCAGCCCAAAATAAAAACTTACATACAGGTAAATCACCCAAAACCCTAAAGTGGTAATAGTTTGACATTGAAATATAATAAGTTACCTAAATCCTGCCACATGTTCCTTGTTTCCCCTGTTTCTTCTGCTCGCTTCTGCTTTCTGTTGCTTTTTTCTCCTTAACTCCCACCGCCTGTATTTCCGTAGCAACTGTCAGTTTATGCGTTTTGACGGTTGACATCAACAGCCAATAATGAAAAGGTTATCCCCTGTCTGCCTCTTTGAGGCATGCTCACTCAGGCTCGTACAGGTTTTCTTACAAAGGTTCATGAGGCCTCCATAAGCACAGCAGGCATTACAAGTAATGATTCATAGGGCAACACTATGATATTAACATCTTTTTACAGAGGCCCTTCTTTCTAAAGATGTTCTATGAGGGTGAGTTGTCCTAAGGGCACTAAACGCTCAGAACTCTGAATCAAAAGAATGAGCACCCTTGATAATTATTGCCTATATAATTATTAATCTAAATTAAAATTTATAATTAAATTATGCTTTTAGCATAACTTTGTCCTCCTTATTTTGATATGGGTGCTGGGAAAATTACCTTTCTAATATGGGGTTTGTGTTTTATTTCCCAGCATTACAGTATCACACAGTGTGGTCATTGAGCACTGTATTCTTTGCACATGTCGAAACCTAAACTACTGCAGAAACTTTGTTAAAGCAGGTCATGCTACTTTCAAGTAAATCTCTGTTAACTCCATCTTGTACAACCCTTTTAGGCCTGGGAGATGTGCGGGGGCACTTCTTAGGGTTTTTGTGCCGTGAGGCAACTTTTACGAATGCCGCCTTTTTTGTACCGTACGCGGCGCGCGCACGCCAATAACGTGGGCGTGGCTCCCATGACCTCGGGTGGGGGGCGTGGCTTTCGCGGTGGGGCCGTGGCTAACATTTAAGAGATTTTGAGCTTCCTATCAAGCCCCCCCCAATCCCCCCCAATAAGATCCCAGTCCCCCAGGGTCCCAGGACAGGGACGGTATACAGGCCAATGAATCCGGGCCACGTGACGTGAGACATCCCCCCATTCCCCCCCCTGATAAAGAACCCCAGGGAGGTTACATTACATTATAACAGGCCTGAGGGCTGACTCTGAGGCCATGAATCAATCAGCCAGCCCCCCAACCCCACACCACCCCAGCCCCTAAACCCACCCCCCCCCCAAGCTTGGGACCTGGCTGGCTCTGTGAGTCATTAGTAGAATATAGAGTCAGACCTAGAGTTTAATATCTGCTCGGTCGGATCTGCTGAGCAGCGTCCCCCAACTCAAGCAGGCTTTTTCACACAGTCCACTGGTCACACCTCCCCCGAGAAAAAAGAGGGATGGTGAGACCGCCACAACACACAGATACCGAGTGACAGACATGTCAGTGAGTGGGTGAAGTGCGTGCTGTTGCTGTGCAGAGTGAGGTGCTGGGCTGGCCATCCATCCAGTTTTGCCGCACGGTAAAGTCAGGCGCCGCACGCAATCCTCCCCAGAATTGTGCGCACGGGGGGGCAAGGGCTGCGCTGTCGCTGAGCTTACTAACAGTTTGCTTGCTGTGTCTGACCCCAACCACAGAACTCCCACACCAGTGACTGTCCCATATTTTCCGCCGTCGCGCATAAAGCGGCGGCGCTTGCTTTAGCCGCCACCAGCGAGGCGTGCGCCGTTGTAAATGTTTTTTTTTTGTTCTTAAAATTGGCGCCTTTGGCTGAGTGCGCCGATTCACATGACTCAGTGACTCTTACAAGAGCGGCCGCTGATCAATTTGGATTGAAGTAAGGTGTTGCATATGTTAAGGGAAACTGCACTGGTTACAAGACTTTTTAATTTTAGAAAAGCAAATTTTGTCAACTGAAAGATAATAATCTCGTAATTTTTTGTAAAACGATTTTTTCCCGAAAAACGAGTAATCCTTGTAATTTCGAAAATTTTCGAAATAACGTTTTACGAAAATAATAGCATCCTCGTATTTTCGAACAATTTCGTAATTTCGAAAAAAAATCCGCCGTTCGCGAACGGATAAAATCCTAATCCCGGCATGATTCCGGGTTTTCGGATCCACGAAACGGCCATCCCTAGGTTTGGTTATGTGTTGGTAATTCAATTAGATCAACTGGACTTGAGTTTATTTTTGAAGACTTTTCGCTATTCTTCCGACTGGCTTTCTCAATTCATGAATGACTTGTACAGAATCATTCCCTGTACATAATTGCCAAAGATTCTTGTACCGAAATTGTCCCCAGTTTGTTTATTGGTAAATAAAGAAAAAATCGGAACCTTAAAAAACATCTGTTAAAAAAAAGTGAAAATAAACCTTAAAAGCGAACTCGCAGATTGTATGACAGTAAATGCTGAAAATAGTCCTAAACCCCCCCCTGGGTACTTATTATATTGAGAAACCTCCACAATGTACTGACACTTCCATGGACACATGGCAGGCTAAATAAATGGCCACTTATGCCGTTTTCGCAAAAATATATTTTTCATCATTTTATAAATATGCTTGAGTGTATCGCACAGCGATGTATGCCAAAAAATGAAAAGTAGCGGTAATGACCTGGTTATATCCTGGTTATCCTGTTTAATAAATAAATACGAAAAGTCCAAATTTGGCGAAAAGGCATCGGGACACAGGCTTTTTACAAACCTTTATAAATCCGCCCCATTGTATTAGGTGAGTTATGGATTCAAGGGAAAAAAATGTTGTTCTCCCTCTTTATACAAAGCATTGGTAGAGGCCTGTTTGTAATATGCAGTGCAACTTTTTGGGATCCTGTGAACTAAAATGAAATGAAATGGTTCAGAGAAGGTCAACTAAAATAATAGGGATGGGGGTGCTTAAATATGAGACAGATTGGATAAGTTACAATCATGTCACTAGAGAACAGGCGCTTGCGGTGGATATGATTACTGTGTATAAATATATTAAAGAAGTGCCTCAATAACTATCCTGGGGTATTGTTTACAATAGAATGTGGTCTGGCTGCGAATTCGACCACCGCGGCGCAAACCTTTCCCAGCAGGCCCCTCCCAGCCCCCTGCTTTGCCCCGTACATCAGGAGTTGAGCCCTTTTTGGGGCCGCTATACGAATACTTGGTAACCCTGAATGTACCTTCATTTCGGTAACCCCCTAATGTATTGTTCTGTAACCCTCAGAAAGTAATCTTGCGAACCTTGAATGTACATTCGAATTCAGTAACCCTCACATATATCCTTCGATTTCAAAAAGAAAACAATGGTGAAGGCAGTACCAGGAAACAAAGACTCCTAGGATATCTCAAAAAAAAATTGGGGGATTTTGATAAAGGACAACGGGTCCGAAAAATGTAATGTGTGAATAAAAGCGTGTTTGAAAAATTTCCACCGGGCTTCACTTCTACCACCTCCATTTGGGGCAATTCTAAACCACTTTTCCACCATTTACCAAACACACGAACTTTCAAGGCCTGTTCGCACCACCTGCCCCCTTGACCCCCATTCCCTCCTTTCTCATCCCTTCCCCATCCATTCCCTCCTGTTTCATTCCCTTCCCATCTCTCAGATTCCTTTACACCATGCCCTAATGTCTCTTTTTAACTTATTCCCTATCCATGGGTACTTTCCCTCCTCCTTCAAACATGCTATTGTATCCCCTATTCTCAAAAACACCTCTGGATCCATCTGTCTGCCCTACCAGGTTTAACCGGACCGGCCTACCAGGCGCCACCAAACCTCACCGGCCGCCGCCCTTACCTGGCACCGGCGGTCACCGCTTCTCGGCTTACCGGCGCGGCTTACAACCGGCGCGGCCCCGGCGCGCACCGTGCGCCCGGCCTAAACGTCACCGCGCACGCTACCCCGGCCAGCCCCTTCGGACCGTCCCGTCCCGGCTTACCTGTCGACCGGACCTCGCGCCTGGCACCGTTCTCGTTACCGTGTCCGCACCGGCCGCCCACCGGCTCCTGGTCACCTTCCCGGGCTGCACCGGCAGTTACCGGCGACTCGGTCACCGTCCCACCAACCCCAACCCCGTTCTGCAACCTGGCCTTTTCCCCGCACCGGCGCCGGGCCCTTTCGTGGCGCCGTCTCCTCCTGGCCGGTCCTACCCGGCACTCTACCGTCACCGGCGGCTTATTCGCTGTGCCACCGGCGCGTACGGCAACTTTACCTCGCCGGTACTTTCCGGCTTACGGGCGTTTACCTGCCCCCCTACCGGCCCGGCACCGGCCCGGGCCCGCCCCGTCGTTACCGTCCTTACCGCGGCTCTCAAACCGGCACCGGCACCTGGCACCTTCTCCCTTAACCCGTCGCCCGGCCCACCGGCGCGCCTCGCACCGGCACCGTCAACCCGGCTCCATTACCGGTTACCGGCCCCCCGGCCCCGCGCCGGGCGGCCGCTCGCGCTACCACCGGCGACGGCACCGGCCACCGCCCCGCACGGCCCACCGTTCAGTCCCGCCCGCTACCGGCCCGGCGCGACCAACCGGGCAACCGCCCCGCCCCCGGTCCCGCGGGCGACCGCACCGCGCGTGCGGCACCGTGCGCCACCCGGCCCCCGATCCGGGCCGGCCCACCGCCCACCGGCCTGTACACCCCGGGCACCGTCGCCCACCGGCTTACCACCACCGGCCCCGGCCGGCGCACCGGACACCGGACCGGCCGGCCGGGCCCACCGGCCCGGCGCCCGGCACCGGCCCTACCTGTGCACCGGCTACCTGCACCCGACCGGCTTTACCGTCGCGCGTACTCACCGGCGCGGGTTAACCCGGCGCACAGGCGCCCGGGCACCGTCCCGGCGGCACCGGCCCGGCCCCGGCACGGCCGGCGCCCACCGGCGCCGTCACCGGCCTGCCGGCGCCGGGCGCGGCGCCCCGGCAACCGGCCCGGCACCACCCTGGCTCGCCGCGCGGACCGCGCGGCCACGGCACCGCCCGCACCGGCGGACCCGGGCCACCGTCGCACCGAACACCGGCCACCGGCGGCACCCACCGGCCGGCGGCACCGGCACCGGGCCGCCTTACCGAACCGGCGCAGTTACCGCACCGGCGCCACCGGCGCTCGCCTCCCGGCGCACCGGCGCCCGGCTCGCGGGGGCGGCGCCGGCCACCGGCTATACCTCGGCTCTCCCGGCAAACCTTCCGCACCGGCCGCGCGACCGGCTGGACCGTCCGCGCACCGGGGCCGGCAAAACGGCCCGGCGAACCGTCAGCGCGCACTCCGGCCGCGTCGCGCCGCCCCGGCCCACCGGCCGCACCGGCTAACCGGCGGCACCCGCGCCCCCCCCCCCCCGCGGCAAACCCACCGGCTTACCGGCGCGCGTTACCGCCACCGGCCGCACCGCCGCGCCCGGCTACCACCGGCGGGCCACCGGGCCGGCCCGCCGGGCGCACCGGCACCGGCGGCCGCCGGCGCCCCCCGGCGCACCGGCGGCCCTCGCGGCGGCGCGCGCGCGCGCAACCGCACCGGCTTTACCGGACCGGCCACCACCGCGCCGCGCCGGCTTACCGGCCCGGCACCCCCACCACCCCGGCTACCGGCCACCCGGTCTGCGGCTTCGGCCCGGCGCGGCCCCGCCCTGCACCGGTCGGGCTTACCCCACCGGCCACCGGCACCGGCTTTTACCGCCCGCCACCGGCTGCACCGCACCGGCACCGGCCCGGCACCGGCACCGGCCGCAACCGACCGGCCCCACCGGCCCTACCGCACCGGACCGGCGCGCGCGGGCCGACCGGACCGGCGCCCGTGGGCAACCCTAAAGAACATTATATCAAAAGCCTGTTATGCTTGGAGAAAGGGGTGGCACGTGGTATCCGGAGGGAGAGAGGGAGGGGGGGGGAGGGCACCCCTGCACATGTCAGCATCTCTCCCAGAGGCATCACAGAAGGCAGAGACCATTGGACAGGAAGAGAACCACTACTCTTCAGTTTCCTGGACTTTGGACAAGGACTACAGGAGAACCATAAGGAGCAGGTATGTAAGGTAAGGATTTTTAAAAAATATATAGAGGGCCAGCACTTAGGAAACTTTTAGATTTGGGGGTGGACATGCCCTTTAAAAAAATGTGTCCAGTCTGCCCTGCGACAGCAGTGTAGAGAACTGTATCAATATTTAAGAACAATTATACTCACCTAGACCCCGCTCCTACCATGTGTAGTATCCAGGGTGAGGAACTAAACCACACAGTCCTCATGCCTGGTTCACTTTCTACCTCTAGATTTACTTACCTAAAGTTTCCTTTGGGGCTACAGTCCCACTTCTATATTCATGATCTGGCCAATGAGAATACACGTTTCTTTCACAGCAAGTCTCCTCAGTCTATATATAACTTATATATATAACTTCTTTCACAGCAAGTCTCCTCAGTCTATATATAACAAACTAATTAAAGCATGACCCTTAACAGCCGTGTATCTGCATCTTAAGGACAAAGGACATACCTTTGAAGATTGTAATGTTAACATACTGGCGAAGGAACGTGACTGGTTCAAGAGAGGTGTTAAGGAGGCCATTTATGTGAAAATAAAGAAACCAAGCCTAAATAGAGGTGGGGGGGTTCGACACCAACTGTCTGCCATGTACAATGCTGTTTTAACACCTTACTCTGGGCGTTCCTATAACACCTCTTAGCCACTATCTAATCACACCCTTAACACCTGGCTGTGATATGCTAATTGCGATTTTCCAGGGTACATAATAGCCACAGATTCTTGTACAAGTCATTCTGAATTGAGAAAGCCAGTCGGATGACTAGCGAAACGTCTTCAAGAACTACATTTCAAGTCCAGTTGATCTAATTGAATACAACAGATATACCATGACCTGGATGAATGAGAACCTTCACAAGCATAATTAAAGCTAAGTAGCTAACCTAACCGTATAAAAGGATTTTAACAGTATGTTTCCATCTCAATGACCTGCTCTTCAGCATTGTCTGTGTATAAATAAATCCAAAATACTTGACTAGATTGTATTACAGTAAATGCTGGAAAATAGTCTAACACCCCCCTGGGTACTTATTAGTATTGAGAAACACTCCACAATGTACTGACACGTTCCATGGACACATTGGCAGGCTAAATAAATGGCCACTTATGTGTTTTCGCAAAAATATATTTTCACAGAACACTACCAAAATTCTAGTTCATGCCCTTCTCTCGGCTGGACTACTGTAACAACCTCCTGTGTGGTCTACCAAGCAACCAACTGGCACCCCTTCAATCAATCCTTAACTCTGCTGCCAGGCTCATTCGCCTCTCTTTCCGCTTTTCACACGCTGCCCCTTTCTTTCAATCTCTCCACTGTCTTCCCATCACCCAAAGGATCCAATTTAAGCTGCTAACCTTATCCTACAAGGCTCTCTCCTATACAGCCCCCCCATACATCTCTGATCTGATAAACAGATACTACCCTCTGCTCTGCTAATGATCTTTTCCTCTCATCCGCTCTAATCACCTCCTCCCACACCCGTATACAGGACTTTTCTCATGCCGCCCCTCTGCTCTGGAACTCTCTTCCTCGCTTTATACGTTACTCGCCATCACTTCATATCTTCAAACACAACCTCAAAACTCATCTCTTCAGGCAAGGTTACAATCTGGGCCTGGACACTTCTACCCCTCTTACTGACCCATCGCAGACCCGCTAGTTATACTGCACTGACAACTTTGTTACAGCTACTGATCTGCTTCACCTTATGTCTCATCCCCATCTCCTCTAGACTGTAAGCTCTCGGGCAGGGCCCTCCATCCTATTGTACCACAGTAATGCTGTAACTTACCACAATGAATGCTGCTGAACCAGCACTTACATTTTTTGCAGTACCCTTGATGTAACATGTTTGTTTTCCTTATGTATTTTAATGCATCTGTAAAGCACCACGGAAGATGTTGGCGCTATATAAATCCCCAATAATAATAATAATAATAAAATAATAAAACAGTGAAAATAGTTAGGAGGTATAGCAGCGTAGGGCACATGACTTTAATGCTAAATTTATATGGTGTTGATGACGGAGTGCAACCTATAAAACCATTTAAAGAAACAGTGCTTTCTCAAAAAAGTAACAGTGCATATACATAAAAAAAGAGCTCTAAGTGATTGATATACATTCCTCATTACTGTTATAGTGAGAGCTCATTAAAAATGCTTATAAAATACAATAATAAAAATGTGATGAAAATTCATTAAAAGTAAATACACAATAATATACATGGTTAAAGGATAAGTATACTCAAAAATACAGTTTAAATGGTAGCTGAATCCCTAACTAACCTTCCCCCCCCTTTTTTTTTTTTAGGTCCCTTCAGAGCCTACCTGTGCCCTTGTAAAGTTTTGGCCATCTTGGAACATGTATGCAGTCCTGTAAGCTCCCCGAGACTTGCTGGACCTCGTTTCCAACTTGTGTCCAAATATCCAGTGGCAGTTCAATCCGTGCATGCTCGCCACCCGCCGCACACGAGAGTGACGTCATGACGTGCGTCGGGCAGTGCGCGCACATGGATTGAACTGTGTTGTGTTAGGCGGTCCTTCAGTAAGCCGCAGGGGCACTTAAGTACATATACCACATTTACACGTAAATTGCTCCCTGATATAGAATTTCTTTCCACTGTGTGGATGTGTAACATGATTCCCTCATTAAAGAGTTCTCACTATAACAGTAATGAGGAATGTATCTCAATCACTTAGAGCTCTTTTTTTTAAATATATGCACTGTCACTTTTTTGAGAAAGCACCGTCACTTTAAATGGTTTTGTTGCACTAGAAAACTTTAATTACCCCAATTAGTTGTGGGCGGATACTATTTGCATTGTTTGAACATAAATGTTTGGATGTGGTCACTTGAATTTAGGCTTGACAAACGTTGCCTGTTTACTCTTAATGGAGGAATAAATTCACCTTTTTTTCCACCATATCAATGCCTGGACCCCTCTATCCTTGGAATTTTGCTGTTATGGACTATTTTGGGTGAGGCAGTATAACCCACATCAGAGGGTGCCAGAGAAGCTAACGGCAGGATTCGGTACGATTTTTTATGTTTGATAAAAGTGTGTTTTGAGGAGGTTCCTAGGAGTCTCGGTTTCCTGGAACTGCCTTCATCATTGTTTTTCTTTTTGATTTACATGACAAGAACAGATCACTGCAGAAGTCCAGGAGGAGCTTGAGGGTCGAACGGGGTGCGGTGTGTTTGATATCCTTCGATTTCGATAACCCTCAAATGTAGCCTTCAATTTCGACACCCTCGAATGTATCATTTGATTTCGGTAACCCTCGAATGTAGCCTTCAATTTCGATACCCTTAAATGTATTATTTGATATCGGTAACCCTCAAATGTATCGTTCTGTAACCCTCAAATGTAGAGTTCGATTTCGGTAACCCTTGAATGTAGTCTTCTATTTCCTTAACCCTCAAATATTTTGTTCTGTAACCCTCGAAAGTATCGTTCGGTAACCCTCGATTTGGCCAAAACCCTTGAATGTAGCATGCGGAAACACAACAATTGCCTCATTGTGAATAAAGGTAGTGTTTAAACAAGTTTTGGTGATATGGGCATGTTCCCCAAACCAATTCCTAGGTGTCATAGTTATTTACAGTAACTTACCATTGCTATGATATCTGTATTTTATCCAAACTTTTCAAACTATTGGACTCCCTTTGGCTTTAATGGGTTTGTTTCCAAACTCCTGAACTTCCAAAGTTTTACTGGAGTTCGGCAGTACGAAACAGAACTTTAGGAAGTCTGCCATCCTATGGTAAATGTGTCTGTAGAGTGAGCAGTCTTGGTAGGAAAATATGACACCAAGTGCATAATTAACATATTTCCAGAATACGAAAAACAGAGAAATGATATTTGCACATATATCTCTGCAAAATGTATAGTACGGTACAGAGTTTCATACTTCTTAGGAATGTGATTGTGGTGTGGAAGCGCAGAAAGTATCAGACCGGACCTATAAGAAACACGTGTTTGGTGCCAGTATGCAAGACTGTGAATAATGGCATTTATAGGAAAAGTTTAATAAGTCTTAGCTTGCATTTTATTAGCTCTCATTGTACCTGTGGGTTTTCACTCATTTGGGCAATATAGCCCTGCTGGAGTTTTCAGGCATAGGGTGAACACTTTTTACAGTGATTGAGCCTTACTTTTTATACAGCATTGCTGGCCACCATAAAATTTAGCACATACAATACTAACAGGGAGATTCAATAAAAGTTCTTATCGTTTAAAATGGTGCTAATTTTGCCCCAACTAATCACGATCTTATTTAAACATTTGAAAGCTTAAGATCTGATTGGTTGGAAAAAAATTAGCACCATTTTTTTAAACCGATTAAGAAACTTTAAATTGAAAACCCTGAAGGATTGTGGAAGCACTCCATTAGGCTAATTTACAACTACATTTAGCAGAAGTGCTACTGATCTGGATCAAACATTTATACAAACATATCATATATCTGCACACGGCATTACTTTATAAACAAAGGGGTTTTATATACATTAATGTGGATCACATGAATGAAAAGCCTTCAACCACGTCAGAGTAACCCCAGTCTGAAGGTCCTAACTTCTAACCTTTAAATTCTTTTACTCGATATGATTAGCAAACTTTTGCATTTCCATTCTTACACACTGGAATCCATATATACAGGCTTTTCCACTTGCCAGTGTGCAGATAATATGATATGCATGGGGCCTAGGAATGGCATTGTGTATCTTCTGTGGTTTGTATAAAATGTTTGACAAATCAGTAGCACTTCCGCTAAATGTAGTTGTAAATTAGCCTAATTGGAGTGCTTCCACAATCCTTGTATTGTATGTATTTATTGGGAGGCCTGGTCAAGCCTCCATGTGGTAATACCACCCCCAACACACCCCTTTTATGGGAGGTCCTATGCCTTTAATATATAAAGCACTGGATGGCCTCTTCCCTCATTTTAAAAAGCCAAAGGGCTGGGGGGAAGTGAGAGAGCCTGTTATATGGATCCAGTGTGTAAGAATGAGAAATGCAAAAGTTTGCTTATCGTATTGAAGTAAAAGAAATTTAAAAAGGTTAGACGTTAGGACCTTCCAGACTGGGGTTACCTTGACGTGGTTGGAAGGCTTTTTATTCATGTGATCACAGTAATGTATACTAAAACCCCTTTGTTTATAATGTATGCCAGTGTGCAGATAATATGATATTATATGGGGCCTAGGAATGTGCATTGATTGTATCTTTTCTATGCTTGTATAACATTTAGCACAGGTGCCTCTCCTATTTCATTTCTTTGTCCCACTTTTTTCTTGTCTTTGTCTGTGTCCTTACTTTTACCCTTCCCTCCTCCCTTATGGCTGGTGCACGCAGGTCGATAATTCAGGCCAATCAACTACCTCAATAATATATTGTTTGATTGGCACTTTCAACCAATTATTTAAGGCAAATATAAATCAATATAATGATTAAAATGATCATACATGTCTGTAATTTACAGACAATCCTGCAGACATTAATGGACTAAGTTGCATCACAATATCTACAGTGCCCCTTTAAATTCTAACAGACTATTCATTTGTAGATGTCGTCAACAATAACGGATGCTGGTAAACCCATGTGTACCAGCACAGCCTCTTTGTACAAACACACACAGCAACCACGATTGGACTAAATACATGACAGCACAGCATCAGAATGTAGTTTTGTTTTCCAGTCTAAACAGAATTCAGGGGTTTTCCAGCTATATTTTATGACCTACAAATTCTTAATTTTACTTTTACACCTTAGCTTGTGTATTTATATCAAATTACCGAATATATGAAAGCAATTAATCTCAAGAACATGATTGAATTTAAACTTATATATGTATCAAGCACAAGTTAGATATATGCCAGGAAAAAATGTCTCTTTATGTTCAGAGCTAATTGCAAAGCCCCAAAGTAAACTCCATAAATCACGGCAATCATGGATGGAAACACAAGGCATTTTTTTAGCAAGAGACATTTATACTGTCAGAATATTGCTTATTGTCTCATCAACCCAAGCTCGGGGTTACATTTTTGCTGCAAGGCGTGTTTTGTTGCTTACTTCATCATGGGGATTATTCACAGGTTTGTGATTTATTAACTGGCAATGGGCCAGGAGGCAAATGAGAAACAGGGTAAAATTGAACTTTCATTCTACCCATAAGGCAGGTTTCCTAGTTGGCCAATAAAACCGTTTGGGATTGCAAATTCATTGTGTCATTCCAAATAAGTTAAAACCTTTGCTGTAGTGAATCCCAAACATTGTTGGTTTTCCTGATTTCCTTTCTAGATGCTATAAAGCAGGACTGCAGGTGAATACAGACAATATGCTGGCCTACACTGACATTAAAGGATATTTAAGGTCCCCAGTGAATTCTATGACCATGTAAAAAATTAAACTCACATGGATTTAGACAGGTCATGGAACTCTAGTATGCTTGTCTTGCTCTATTTGAAATGATTTACTATTTTCTAAATTATATTTTTTTTTTCCACATATGAGTAAAATATATTCATGCAACAAAAACAATAAATATAAGAGAAGATAGGAAGCTTTTCTTTTTCTATAATTCAAAAGTCACCAAAAATATAATTTTTTCTTTGGTCACACTTATGTTATACATAGTGTACATATTGTACCCTCCTTTAACTTTGGCACCTTGCTTCCTCTTTTAATCGGTGCCTCTTGACCCAGCTCGCCTAGTGATGTGCTTGCGTCCAAATGAACTCAAATATAGATATGCCATCTTGTAACCCAGGGAAATTCAATATGTGGGGTAATAGTCGAGGTTCCCTTTACGACTATAAACGACTGTCTGGAAAGGACAGTACTACATAAATCTAAAAACAAGTAACCCCAATATAAATATAGATTACTTAAAAGACTGCTTTATTCAAGCATAAAATTCAGGAAAGGTGATCCATAAGATGACATCAGATATCTTTTAACACTCACTTGTGGCTGGCTAGCTCATAAAAATACATATAGTATCAGTAATATAAATCACAATTAAAAACACAAAGTTTGGAGTCCATACAACCACTATGTAGATCACCTGAAATGTGATATCCAGATACAATCAATTATGGAGAATTGACTTTCAGAAATCTCCTATAGCCTCTTACTACCATGTGTAGAGACTTATAGTTTGCACAAATTCACTTGTTATTGGTAAAAACTGCTGTTTAGTCAATGTAATAAAAAATTATATACAGTACTTATCCTGTCAGTTGTTTCTTCTGCTCCTTCTTTAGTAGCTGGGAGCTGTAAGATTGTAGAGTAAACACCTTTGGCTAGGACTCTGGTTAGCGTGCTGAGTGAACCTTTGCCACACCCCACGTGACTCGCTGACTCTGAAGCTCTGTGCATTTCAGGAGCGGTTTTACACACACTGGTGTCCAGGAGCGGTTCTGTTTACATTGGCATCCTCCGCATACCCATAGTTTCCTTCGGGAGCGGCATCAGCTTCACTATGTTTCCCTCTGTTGTCCCGGAGTCGGGGCTACACCTCGGCGTCCACGCTGCTTGTGTTGGTCCCGCACTAATGACATCTCTCTAGACTTCAAGGACTGAAAAACTTTATCAATCAGCAGTAATAAAGTGTATAAGTGGTGGTCTACAACAGCTTGATAATAACAGTATAATCACACACTATCGCTACACGTTTTGCCACTACTGGCTTCATCAGGCGATAAGAATATAATGCACAAAAAACCTCCTCATTTCATAGCCAATGTCATCCCATGAGGTCCCTCCCACATTTAAAGTTATATACAGATAATATGTATTCTCAGGATAAACTATCACCATATATATCCATTACGGTGTCCATTTTAGGACATCATCAGGTGTCAGGTATCGGGTATCAAGTGTCAGGTATCAGGTGTCGGGTATCAAGTGTCAGGTATCAGGTGTCGGGTATCAGACATCAGGTATCGGGTATCAGGTATCAGGCATCGGGTATCAGGCGTCAGGTATTGGGTGTCAGGTATCGGGTGTCAGGTATCAAGTGTCAGGTATCGGGTATCAGGTATTGGGTATCAGGTATCGGGTATCAGGTGTTAGGTGTCAGGTATCGGGTGTCAGGTATCAGGTATCAAGTGTCAGGTATCGGGTGTCAGGTATCAGGTATTGGGTATCAGGTGTCAGGTATCGGGTATCAGGTGTTAGGTGTCAGGTATCAGGTGTCATGTATCAGGTATCATATTTTGTGTATTAAGCTAGCCATACACTAAGCAAACATTAAATAGGTTAGACATTAGACAGATTAGCAAAATGTGACCTAGCTTTTGGGGAATAACATTAAAAGTTTTTTAATAGAGGTGGGCATACCCTTAACAACCAGTAAGTGAAGATAAATGTGTGAAAGAGTATGTACCTGTATCTGTGTGGGGGTTGGAGGTATTAGCGTTTGCATTTAGGACCATGAAACTAATTGTTTTGATGACATGACCCTTAGGCTGAGGCCACACTGCAACGCACAGGAATCGTGCACAAAATTGCGAGCGTTATCGCACGCGATTGTGTGCGCGATTCTTGTACGTTTTGTGTTTGCGTTCGCGTTTTGCGCATGCGTTTTAGCCATTTTGCGTTATGGAAACACATGCGTTAACGCAGCAAAAATGGTGAACACATGCGTTACCAAAACGCGAACGGAAGCGCAATCGCATGCGCATTGGAAATCGCGGGAATTTTCGCGTTCCCGCAATTTCCATTTTAGCGAAAACCGCGAGTGCGAAACACGTGCGCAAACGCGTGAAAAACGCGCTAGTGTGGCCTAGCCCTTAAATGTCGAAATATCCATATTAGAAGATTGTACCCTTTATGGGAAAGAAATATCCTGATATTTGCCGATAATGCAGTAACCCTTCCACCGATTCCTTAGCTAGCTAAAATAGGAAGAACAGTGCATCATTCATCAGGCATCAGAGTCAGGTATCATTCATCAGGCATCATTCATCAGGTATCAGAGTCAGGCATCATTTATCGGGTATCATGGAGTTCCTGGTGGAGGGGTTAAATAAAGGACTAGCCCCTAGTACTCTCAAGGTGCAAGTGGCTGCGCTGGGAGCCTTCTATAGTACTGACATTGCAGGAGACCCTTTTATCGGGAGGTTTTTCAAGGCAGCCCTAGTCTTAAGACCAAAGGTTAGATCCTTTATTCCAAGATGGGATTTGTCAGTAGTTCTAAAGGGGTTAAGCATACAACCCTTTGAACCTCTTACCAACACATCCATCCAATTCCTCACTTGGAAAACAGCCTTGTTGATAGCCCTATGCTCTGCTAGAAGAATCAGTGAACTTCAAGCGCTATCATGTAAAGAACCATATCTCCGTATTCTGGAAGAAGGGATCCATTTAAAACTAGATCCGGCCTTCATCCCTAAAGTATCCTCGGATTTCCATAAAGAGCAGGAGATCTTTTTGCCAGCCGTCCTTCCGGACACAGTTAACTCAGAAGGAGACTCTATGACCCCAGTGGATGTTAAAAGGTGTTTGTTAAATTACCTTTCCAGGGTTAAGGACTTCAGGAAATCAAACGCCCTCCTGGTCTTGTATGCAGGTGCTAACAAGGGTAAAACTGCCTCGAAAGCTACCATCGCCAGGTGGTTGAAGTTAGCCATCTCCACAGCTTATCAGAGCCTGAATCTTCCAGCTCCAGAGCGAGTGAAGGCGCACTCAACCCGGGCAGTCTCTACCTCTTGGGCAGCCTATGCGGGCGCCACTCCAGAGCAAATCTGCAAAGCAGCCACCTGGGCCTCATATCATACCTTTGTTAGGCACTACAGATTGGATATTCTCCACGAAAGGGAAGCGGCTTTTGCTAATAGTGTTCTGCGAATTAAGAACCCTCAAAGTTCCCTCCCTTAATTCCCTCACTGCTTTGGGACATCTCAGTATTACTGCTGCCTTGGGATGATAAGGAAAATCCAAATTTATACTTACGTAAATTTGCTTTCCTTGAATCCCAAAGGCAGCATATATTAAACCCTACCCTTTTTTCTTTTTGAGCATATTACTGGCATTCTTTACTGCTTTGGAATATTTCACTAGAGGAGGTATGCATAGGGGGTGTTTTTAAAGCTTTGGGGGCTGGTCCTACCTGTGGGTGGGCGGGACTAACATCTCTCAGTATTACTGCTGCCTTTGGGATTCAAGGAAAGCAAATTAACGTAAGTATAAATTTGGATTTTCATGGTCATAAACACAAACCTTTCCATTCCCATGGAAGCCATACTTAAAGGGTAACTATAGGCAAAAAAATTTTTGACTAATCATTAAAAAAGTCTGTTTTTTTTAACCCCTAACCTGATACAGGTACACACACCTACAGATCTACCCGTCCATTTCTGTGGCAGCCATACTTAAAGGGTAACTATGGTCAAAAAACACATTTTAATCAATAGTCAGAAAAATGTGTTTTTTAACCCCCAATCTTACCCAGGTACACACACCTACTGACATAACCTTCCATTTTTGTGGCAGCATACTTAAAGGGTAACTATAGTCAAAAAACAAATTTTGATCAATAATCAAAAAAGTGTTTTTTTTTTATGCCCAATCTTACCCAGGTACACACACCTACTGACCCTTCCATTTCTGTGGCAGCATACTTAAAGGGTAACTATAGTCAAAAGAAATTTAAAAAAAAACCTAAAATTAAAGCTAGAAATAAGCACCCTCTATTGGATGTAATGGTCAGCACATGTCCTAAAATGTACAGAAAAAAACATCTTTGTGTCATTCCTCATGTTTCAGGTTTCATGTATCATTCATCAGGTATCAAAGTCAGCTATCAGTGTTATTCATTATTCATTAGGTATCATTCATCAGGTATCATTCATCAGGTATCAGAGTCACACATCATTTATTAGGTATCAGAGTCAGGCATCATTCATCAGGCATCAAAGTCAGTTATCAAATTCAAGTAGCATCATGTATCAGAGTCTGGAATCAGTTATCAGCCATCAGATATCATTGATAAATGATACCTGACTCTGATACCTGACTCTGATGCCTGACTCTGATGCCTGACTCTGATGCCTGACTTTGGTACCTGATGAACGATACATGACTCTGATACATGATGAATGATACCTGATGAATGATACCTGATGAATGATACCTGATGAATGATAACTGATGAATGATACCTGACTCTGATACATGATGAATGATACACGGTGCGTCTGATAGGACTGATTACTGATACCGGTGACTCAGTTCTGATAACATGATGAGATACCTGACGTGCTGATGACTGGAGGAATGGATGAACGCTTACTCTGATCCAGTGAGGGAATGATACCTGACTCTGATACATGATGAATGATACCTGACTCTGATAACTGATGAATGATACCTGACTCTGATACATGATGAATGATACCTGACTCTGATAACTGATGAATGATACCTGACTCACATATGGCATACCGTTTGATTCAGGACATTTGGGAGATTGATATTTGGTACCTTTTTTTTACATTCCATGGGGTTTTGGCATGATTTCGACCTTTTTGAACGTTGTTTGATGTTCATTTTTTTTTAAAATCTGGTAAAAGTGCAAACTTCTACGAAGAACTGCGCCCACACCATTGATGGTATGAATGAACGAACTACAGCGTTACATAGCTGAAGGTGTGTAGATTTCAGGAATATATAGTTTGTGGGGGTTATTTCTCTCCTTCTTCACACGAAAGTTTTATTTAACGTTTCGGTGCTTCACAGTTTCGGTGCTGTTTGATAATATGCTTTTACTGCTTTTTGATACAATGCTTCCACTTTTGATACTATATTTATTTATTTTTGATACTGCTGATGTTCATGGCCTGGGTTTTTATGCAGGGAGATACTATGTACTTACTGTCTGTCTGATATTATGTATTTTTGATACTATAAATTGATACTGTAAATTGGGTTTATAAGTAGGGAGAGTAGACTGCGATTCCCTTGTATTATGTGATAGGTTGGTTGTCACATCTGTGGATGGTGACTATTCTTATACGCTCTGCCTTATATCTCGGCATCGGGATGTGGACTTCCAGGTATTTCTGTTGCTGTGTGGTTGCCATGGTTGCACCATTTGATCGCACCGGCAGGGGGATGATCATGTGATCTGCCCTCTCAGCTGTGGCTTGTTGCGACGTGTCTGTTGATGCTCCCGGAAGTGGTACCAGCCCGGTGTTGAGCTTATCTAATATGGCTGGGTCCATTGATTTACCGCGATGGCTCTGTATTCCTGTTTTGAAGGTAGCGTATTGTTGGATATATATATTTATGTATTCTTTTAGCGATTTTGTATATACATATTTATGAATGGATCGATGGGACACGTGATTATGAGTTCTCATGGGTATAGTGTGTACTGGTTACAAGGCGTTTTAGGGGGTTGGCCACTGGGTGGTTATTTAATCTGGGTGTTTTGTGTGGCACTTTAGTCCTGATGATGGCCTGATATAGGTTGAAACATGTTGACCAAATAAATAGTTTTTTCTGAACTTTCTTGTCAAGACCTGTGAGTGCATCGCTTCTTTCTTACTATATTTGTACAATTGGGATTGCACCCGGGCAAGTATAATGATATATGGAGTGCAATCGTTATATGGATTGTATATTAGATATATATATATATATATATATATATATATATAATTTTTGACAGGGAAATATAATCATATAAATGACTCCCTTAGACTTACAGTTGTACTTTTTCCCTCCACCAACAATTTCTCATACAAATTTACAATTGATAACAGGTAGGTCCAGTTAATGGGAGATTATAGATCTGTTATAGATCACTCCAAGAATGATAGATGAGAATAGCCTAAGCTTCAACAAGGATATTTAGTAAGGACTAGATTCCTGGGTATACCACCCAAGAATAGGGACATAGTGCCAGATACAGCGGTAGGAGATTCCACTACAGTGACCTGAGACCTGGGGTGGCATTTACAAGCTGATTATTTATGCTGTTTCTATGTGGGCAAGGAACTCAAAAAAGTAAAAATTGAGAAAGAAACCTATGAAAAATCTAATATGGATATCCTAAAAAGTGAAACTATGGTGGAATATGTGACTAAAATTGGTGGCCAGGTGGATAAATATAAAGCAGATTTGCTACAATTTAAACGGGATAAACTATACAAAGTGGAACAGGACTATAGGTACAAGAGAGTATACCCGTGGTTATTGGGACAGACTAAGACCAGACGTACGAGAGTTTATAGAAGACGCCCCTT
The DNA here is from genome assembly GCA_019447015.1 of Hymenochirus boettgeri. Lineage (NCBI taxonomy): Eukaryota > Metazoa > Chordata > Amphibia > Anura > Pipidae > Hymenochirus > Hymenochirus boettgeri. The sequence continues at coordinate 83,596,104 of CM033473.1, read as the reverse complement.
TGGGTTTACAATAGACTTGTCAGGTGAGTCTGGACAGTCTGACTCGGAGCCTAATGTAGCCACGGCTAAAAAAGCTAACAGTAGACCCCATACTGAAGCCCCTTTTCAGATGAGGGTGACCAGATCCGGGACTATATGAGGCAAAGTAGGTATTCCCCGAGACGGGGGTACAAACCCAAGAAACAAACCACCAAGGAAGAGATAATATTTAATCTGAATGCACATGTGTTAACACCTGGGGAAGAATCCCTTTTGAATAGGGGACTCTCTTTTGTACCATCGGCTAAGTTTAATGATTCCCAATTTGATATTGACCTCTATAAATTTCAGAGGAGATTGAAATTAAAAAAATTTTTTAAGAATATGGAGGATGATAGCTCTGCTGATCGTTTTAGACCTAGTAGTACATTTGAGCCGATTAACACCCCCCCAGGTATAAAAGTGTTTACACAGATGTTGCACTCGGAAGTTCATAATCTCTCTAATTCCCACGGCCCTGTCGTCAATAATCTTAATAAAGAACAACGGTTAGCGATAAAGACATTAAAGTCTGATGTCAAACTGGTTATACGCCCTGCCGATAAAGGCGGGGCGATTGTGATGCTTGACCGTGATTACTATGTGATGGAATTACTCTTACAATTAAATAACAGTGACACATATTCACGTTGTGACAAAAATCCAATGTATGATATTAAAAAGTCAGTGGATTCATTGATTACTTTGGGAGTGAATGCAGGTTGGATTACTGATAAATGTGCTCAGTTTTTGACTACGGACTATCCTATCTGTCCAAAAATTTATACTCTTCCGAAAATACATAAGAGTATTGAGTCACCACCTGGTCGCCCTATAGTAACCTCACATCCTTATTGAAGCCACTAGCTCAATTTGTAGATTTTTTTCTGCAACCTGCAGTGAAATCTATGGGTTCATATCTACGTGATAGTGGCCATTTGATTGATATTCTATCTCAAACGAAAATGTCAATGAAAGATAAATTGTTGGTAACTATTGATGTCAATAGCCTTTATACTGTGATTCCACAGATTGATGGAATACAGGCCTGTAGACAGGCTTTAGTTGATATGGGGCATCATGAACCTCCAGTGGACTATCTCATGGAATTATTGCATATTATATTGGCTAAGAATCATTTCCACTTTCTTGAGCGGTACTATGTCCAGCATTGTGGCACGGCAATGGGGTCCAATGTGGCCCCATCATTTGCCAATTTATATATGCAGCATTTTGAACAGGCCCATTTTTTACCAATATTGGCCCTGGGGGTCTGTCTATTTAAGCGATATATAGACGATATTTTTTTGATTTGGGATGGAGGTGAGTTATTGTTGCAAGAAAGACTAGCCAAGATCGATGCACTTGATTCTTCCATCAAATTGACGTTTAACATTAAGGAGGATGAGATTGAGTTCCTTGATTTACTTATTTTCAAGACAGGGGATGTGCTTACTGCTTCGTTGTATCGTAAGGATACTGATCGAAATACGATCTTGCATGCTACCAGTTTTCATCCCCCGGCTTTAATAAAGGCGATACCGTATACTCAATACTTAAGGTTGCTTAGAAATAATACAGAGGGGGAGCGTACTGAATTCCAACTTAGGGAAATGACCTGCCGTTTCTATGAGCGTGGGTATAATATACAAGTGTTGAAACAGCAATTGACTAAGGCCCTAGTAGCTGTTGCTACTGAACCTGTAAAAAGACAAGGGGACAGTCAATGCGTGACATTTCCTATTGACTTTTCTTTGTTGAGTCCCGCTATAGTGACATTGAGAGTGATGGGTCCCTTCCGTTTAAACAACAGAGGATAAGGTTTGCTCATCGAAGAGGTAAAACTTTACACAATCTATTAGTTAAGATGGATTTAAACAAGGGGGCCAAGCCTGAAACTAAAATACCCTCTGGAAATTAATGAAAAATGGTGAAACCAGCTCATGTATGGGATGTTGGGGGGCCATCCCGTAGCCAATGAACTTCACATCATGTATCTTAGTGAGCTCATGAACAAGGTAAAGGCACAAGACACTGAGTTGGTATTTTGCATTACCTAATAAAACTGGGAACTGCTCCAGTGAAAACTCCACAAAACTACAGCAAAGGGAGGTCAAGGCTGTGACAAAGAAGAAAGCAGATGCTTCCATGAAATAGTCAAAGTATCAGCGCCCTGATTATATCTGCTCCACTGCCCATCTGGAGTGCTTCCATTGTGAGCAGACTGGGCATTGAGTCTATCAGTGTAAAGTACTTGCCGACCAGCTAGACATTAAAAGCAAGATGGGACAGCTTTCAAGGTAAAGGTGTTGGGCATAGATGCACATTTAAATTGATTGTAAATGGCATATCCACCACTGAATTGTGCTCTCAATTGACAATTATTCACAGGCCTTTCTACCAGCAATTCATCAGTCATATTTTACTGCAGCCTGTGGGTCCTGTGCCAGTTTTTGGTGTGGGAAAAGGTCCTGTCTACATGGATGGTTGCCTGAAAGTACAACTATACAGCCCACTGCTACCCTGTGGAATGTTTAGACTTTTTACCCGTTACATTGGGAGTGGCAGAGACTCAGCTAAATTTTAATCTTGATGCTTTTGATACCCCCCAGAACACCGACAGATGCTGTAAAGTAGACTAGGGCAGTTCAGTGATGTGTTGGACATGGGGTGTACTAAAAATGCTGAACACACCATACGATTAAAAGACAGCACTACTTTTAGAGAAAGGTCTCGGCGAATACCACCCAAAGATCTTGATGATGTCAGAGATTATTTTTAAAAAATGAAAGACCAAAAGATTATTGTGGAATAACAAAGTCCTTATGCTTCACCTATAGTTATTGTCCGTAATAAAAATGGAAGTGTTCGCTCATGTGTGGACTATAGAACACTAAACAAGCATGCCATTCCTGATCAGTACACACTGCTCCGCGTATTAATGAGGCACTTGGTTCTCAGTGATGGACTTAAGATCTGAATATTACCAAATTCCTATAGCTGCAGAAGATCAGGAAAAGACAGCTTTTATTTGCACATTGGGGTTTTACCAATTTACCCAAATGTCTGAGGGGATAAGTGGAGCTCCAGCTACCTTTCAACACCTTATGGAAAAGGTCCTGGGAGACTTGAATCCAAGGAAATGCATAGTCTACCTTGATGACATTATTGTTTTCAGCTCTACCAGGGAGGAGCATGATAAAAGATTGTTCAGTGATTTCAAGCGTCTTTGAAAGGAAGGCCAGAAACTCTCAATTGACAAGTGTTAGGTTGCCCACAAATCTGTGCGTTTTATGGGACACATTGTATCTGGCGAGGGCATTGCCACTGACCCAAAAAAGGTAGCAGCTATGCTAAATTGGCCATACCCAAGAAATCTAACTGAGCTGAGATCCTTCTTGGGATTTTGTAGTTATTATAGGAGGTTTATTAAGAATAAAATTGCCTATCCACTAAATGGACTGTTGAAAGTGGACAATATTAAATATATTTAAAAGTATCTTGCTTGCGCTTGGGGGTATGGGTAGGAAGGGTTAAAACAAAAAGTAAAAAATTAATAGGTTAAGATCAAGATCTCTGTAAAAAATCAGTTTAATATGACACCATATATTAAAATTCTTAAAACACTAGTGGTTCCTATCCACCACTGGGGGCAATGCAGGCTCTGTGCTGTTTCGTTCTGTATAGTTCCTGCACACAGGAATAAGGTTGCCAACAAACTTTATTATAGCAATTAAAAACAATAAAAAGCACTAAGAAACTTTGCAGAAACAAAGTCTCTGCTATGGTGCGGCCCCTTTAAATCATAGTGGTCTTGTGGTAAAGTACAATCCACTTGGTAATGTCTTGGGAGGTAATTCCTACGCGTTTCACTGTTTTAAACCTTACAGCTTCATCAGAGGATGCCAGGGTATAGATGGAGGAAAGATTTGTTTGAGGTAGTAGACAAACAAACATTCTTGTATACCAAATCCGTGATCCAGAGGGAAGGATTAAAGTCTGGCACAGAAATAATTTGTTACTTTTTCCCCAAAGTTCCCACTGTTGATGAGAACCCTGATACTGCAGTTGATGCTGATGATGTACCCCCAGACTTTGATGATGGACAGGTTGCAGACCTTGACTGGTTTACACCCCCACTTCATAGCCCTGGACAATCTTTGCAACTAATGGCATATGGTTGTTTGTCCAGAGGGGTGGATTAGATGCTGCTACCCTTCCTTTTCAGCCAAGGATAGAAAATGAACTGTACCCTGTTCCTGTTATGGCAGACAGATCAAGCACTCCTGCTGACTCTGATCATGGACCTTTTATACCTATTCCTGGAGATGTGAGAAGGATGCTTGTATTAGGAGACCTCCCCCTTTCTTTACTTATGACACTTTGGGGAGGCCCTGTTATGCAGTGCCTTGTTATTTTGCTTTACCTTGTGCTTTGATAAATCTAATTGATGCTCATGCTAGACTTGTTAATATGATTGATGCCTATGTGTTATTAGATGACAGGAATTCACCAGGGGGATAATGTAGGGAACTGATAAACTAGTTACCCTTAAGTCTTTTTGTTCTGGCAGTTCAGGATTTGGCCACTAGAAGGTCACTGTGTAAAAGTATAAACAGGGAAGCAGACATGTGCTCAGCCTCTCTTTCTACTTCCTTGAGTTTGCCCAGAGAATAGGGGTGAGCAAGGAGACCTAGATAACAGGTGGGCCCAGTTAATGTGAGATTAGATTGTTATATGGGAATAGGGTAGCTAGTGAGCAGCCTGAGCTCCAACAAGGAGATTTACTAAGGACTAGAGTCCTGGGTATACCACCCAAGAATAGGAATAAAGTGCCAGACATAGGGGTAGAAGATTCCACTACAGTGACCTGAGAACTTAAGTGGCAGTAACAGGATTGTCATTTAAGCTGTTTCTGATTCCTTTAGTTTGTGAGTATTTACGTGATATCTGTGCCATGCTATGTCACCTCAATTGTGCTAATTGAAACACCTTATTAATATTGTTCTCTTAATAAATAGGATACTGTTTAAGTTCAAGAACCACTGATGCCCATTTATTGCATTCTACTAGAGTGTTAAGTGTAGCAACACTCTGCCTCCAATGTATGCGAGGGCCCCCTCCTGATAAATAAGAGTCTTGTGTATAGAATTTGGGTAAGGCGGACAGACTCTAGAGCAATAATGTACACCCATTTTACTATCACAAATGCCAAGTGATTGCATTAATACCAGTAATTAGTTAAGGTAAGGGTTCTTGCTGCAGAGAAGATGGTAGAAAAGGTAATGGCATAATCCAAGAGGGTTAGGAGATGTTTCATGGTTTTATTGTTTATATTTTTTGTCACCATAGGAACACATGGTAATTATTGTGAACATATGATCAATGCAAATTCTTTCGTATGTACTAATGTTTTTGTACTATTATATGTAGTTGTAATGCTCCCTCAGTACCTTTATAGTTATTTTGGATTAAAATAGTTAGTCCATACAAGTTCAACCCTTTAACAGGATGCACTGTACCTTTACTTTTTTACAAATGAAAAGTACCTAGGTGCGAGGGAGATAGGATTGATTATTCCAACCTGAGGAGCTACAGCACATACAGTTTTCATCTGCAAGGTTATGGCCCTGGGCTTTCCTGTATTTATTTGTTTTAAAATCACTAGTCCAGACTAGAGATGGCTAAAACTCACCAGTTTTGTCCTGTTTTCAGATTCCCGGATCTCGGGAAAATCCTGAAGATCTGAAAACACAACAAATTTTTTATAATTATCGAATGTTCAAGGCTATTTTTCAGGATTAGCAGATATAGCCACGAACGTTCGATAATCCTCGAAAATACAATCGGAGACTACCTTCGAGTTTCCGATCGTATTTTCGAGGATTATTGAACGTTCAATGCTATATTCGATAATCCTCAAATGTTCGATAATTATAGAAAATAGGCCCCGAAGTCCCGAAATCCAGATGATCTGTCTGGATTCAGAAGGATCATTCGGATTTCGGACTACTCACTACTCTACCTATTGGAAAATGGACAGTCAGCCTTGATTTACTGACAAGTTCAGGTTGACTAATTTTGCATTAGAAAACAATCATTTGTTTCAGGTATCACAACTGATTACCGGTATGGGGCTCTGTAGCAAAGTTTGAACCGATGCATTTCCCCCTTTTTTTAACAGTGTTTTTATAGTTTAATATTTATCGCTGGAATGTAAATCTTTCTCTGCTTTGGTGATAATGTCTTTTCAGATGTGAGTTACAAATCAGTTCTTATGATCTGTGTACAAAAACAGCCTTGGGCCTTTAGTTTGTAAAACTGTAAAAGGTCATAATCCATTGTTTTCCACACCAGAATTTGGGGTGTCACAAGAAAGTCATGTTTTTAAAATAAAAAACATGCATATTAGTAATAGCAAAAGTGAATCTGTACAAGCTGAATTGATTAGGGTGATACCTCTGATTATTACTGTCTGCACCTTTATTTATTATTATTATTTTTTTTAATTTAAGGGAGTGCAATATTCTCCTCTTTTGGTAAAATAAATGTAAAATCCACACTACCCCATGTATCATTCAGTTAGCATGGGTTTTATCTTGATTTTTACTTCCAAGTTACACAGTGCAATACTCAATTAGTTAAGTTTTACGTGAAACTTAATGGCTATTGTATCATCGCAAAAAAATCATCTTTCCTGGGGCTCCTTTACTTATTGCGCTCAGAGATGCAGTTGCAAAGTAATCAGGGGCGTAACTACCAGGGAGCAGGGGTAGCAACCGCAAGAGGGCGCAGGAGCCAAGGGGGTCCCATCTTCTTATTTTTCCTATGACATATACAGCCTCCCCCCAGAAAACCACTGTGGATAAAGAACAGAAAGGGGCCCTATCATAGTTTTGCTGGGGGCCCAGTGATTCCTAGTAACGCCACTGAAAGTGATTACATCATTGTGGGAGCGCAGTCAGGTAATTATTTGGTTTCTACAAAGTGTGATAAATAATGATTTTAACAAGCAATGTTAGGTTCAGCACACACTGTGATATGTTTATTTTAAGTCTTGGATGTATTTCTTAAAAGGGTCGATTACTCATTTAACATTTTATCTTAACCCAGTAACAATACTGTGGTCTCAGTTCCTCAATTATACATTATACTATAAATCAGGCCATTATTCTTGACTTTTTTATTTGTTTGGTTTCATATTTTGCTGCGCTTGCAGACTTTTTTTTTTGTTCATTGGTAAAGGAAAGATCACTACCAATCCCATCAAGGTATGCATATTATCAGCCCTGGGCCAACAAAACATTGCTGTTTGCAGCAGGATAGGTTGTTGCTGAGTGAAAATTACTATAACTGAACAACCTGTATGGTGAATGTATACAGTATGTGCATTGCCATGTAATGTGCAACATGTCTTGCATAGGTGTACTCAGATTAACAGGCTGATATTTAAAGAAAAAGCGTGCTACTTACCTGTCCGTGATCCCGCGATGCATGGGATACCAGTCAAATAAGACGTGCACTTTATGCCTCCATAGGAAAGGGCTTAAGATTCACGCAAAATGGTTGCGCAAATCTTACAGGGACACTAAGCTGAAAAAAATGACTTGCTTTTATCCTTTTCTATATTTTTAGTGTTGTCAGGAACCTGATCCCTTTTTGCTGTCAGTGCTCCCTGTCACTAGATCTCCATTCAGCTCACTCCTAGTTAGTATACATGTCTCCTCTCTATGTATCCACCCCCTCCCAAAGCTGGGGCACAGCTAGAGTGTGGAGCATGTGCAGTGGAGATGATCTGTGCCCCCCTACAGCCAATAGCATTCACCCAGTGATTTTGTGTTATAGTGAAAGTACAACTGCTTTGCTATGGAAAGGTAAGCAGCACTGGGAGCTGTAATAACTGAGATTTTCTCTTAGCTATAGGAGTTTGAAAGTGTGTGAGGGGGGGACAACGTTGTAATTGAGTTCTTTATGTACAGTGCTACATTGGGACTTCAATAACACAGACAGCACCTAACTGCAGGATTGGGTTTATCTGCACAGAAAGAGCACAGAGAAACAGATAATGCTTATTCCTTTTCCTGATCTTAATGCTGAAACAATTAGCCATGCAGTGACAGAAAAATAAGCTTTACCTTTATAGAATGAATAGTTTCTACGTAAGGTGTCAAGGGCTGGGTGATTGGCAGTTCTTTATTGACACTAGTTGTGCCCCGCCCCTTTAAAAAGTAGAACTCACAGAGTTAAAAAAAAAAACAAGGGGTAGGAAGGCCAGAGAAGAAGAAAAAAATATTTAGGATTGGTGGTAATTAATCCTTATTACTGCGTGATTAGTTAAAAAATTATTTTCCCCAGTTTACAGGCCTTTTAACTTTTCTACATAGGCTACAGAAAGTTTTGGGAAAAACCCACGCTAACCTAATAGTACATTGGCTAGTGTGGGTTTTGCTCTAATTGGCCTGGATAGTGGCCAATCTAGCATTGCCCCCTAAGTCTTCAGTAATATTTTGCCCTGTCGCCTCCAGGATTCCTCTCAGTCCTCCGCATATGCAACGCATGCTAAAGAATGAGCTAGGGTCAGGGTCAGACTAGGCAGCTGTGAAGATAAAGTGCATGTGGAAAACTTTAACACTGCACAACACTGTTACTCAGTAAACATGTTCTGTTTTTATCATAAGTCTCTGGACTGTATCTCAAGAAAATGTGTTGTAGGTTAAACTTCTCCTTTTATTTAAACTTTGGGTAAGTGAGAAGACTTTCCCTTTGCAACATATCTTCTGGGTATTTATGGCTACTGGAAATTAATTTATTAGAGGAAAATATTTTTGATATAGGGTTGGGATTGTGAGTGGGGGGAGGGTGAATTTTCTTCTATTTATATCAAACTTTATTCATTTATATCTTTTGGAAGGATCACATGGACGTTCCTTTAAGCCTAAAAGAGCAATCAGGTAGAAAGCAAGAGTACAGTATATCCAATTAAAATGTTTTATCACTTACAATTCCTATTTATTTTTAAGCTGCCAAAGTCCATATGTGAAGATAAATATTAATCTGGAGAGACCAAATGCTAAATAAATCAAAAACCACATAAATAAATCAAATTGAAGCCAAATGATAAATAATATAATTTGAAATGAATACCATTTCCAGATTTTTTCAAGAAACTGGCAATGGCAACACAATTAAAGGCAACTTCCTCCCTTGAATCTATAATTTATGAGGCAGGGGCAAGTATTCCTTCCTCCCATTCTGCTTTTATTTAAAGGGTAACTCCAGCCTCAAAAAAACTTGACATAGTTTGAAGTAGTGTTGAAGTGGAATGTAACAGACTTTTAATTCCCCCCTACCTTCTACATAGGGCCTCTAATTTAAGGACCCTGTTGTGGTGCTACTTCCAAATCTTGGTTTATCTTCCTTCAGAGATATCAAAATACACCCTGCATTCAAAGAAGGAAGTTTTTCTACATTTCATTAAGATGCACCAGATATTTTAATAATCAACAAATGTATATTTAAAAAAACACAATAAATTAATTATAATAGCAATTCAACATATATTAAAGCATTTAATCAAAAACGCACCCATACCTAAATCATCAAAAAGGTTTATTTTAAAACCATAAACACAAAAACAAACCTCCTCACATCACACAGACACATTTGCACACACTACTACTTACTGATAAACCCTATACACCCACCCCTTCCTTCTTTTTCCATGGCAACAATACAGAAAATTCTAAAAAAAAATATATGCACTCAATCAGAATGACTTGTGAAATGGAAACGCCCTCTTGAGTTTTAAAACCTGAAGCACAGAAAAACACACTGTTCAAATATGCAACCTTTCAAGACAAATTCAAAGTTTTGATTTAAATGTTCCCTTTCTAGATTTAAATTCTGTATTCTTAAAAGGAAAGTTTACCCCTTAAAATTAAAAATAAAATATAGATTAATCACACCCCAAAATGACACTAGTTAGAAAGATGTAGGATTAACCTGTTATACAGAAAATTATCTTTTCCCGCACGTGGTTTTGCATGAACAACTGGGATCATTGCAGGAGCTTTGGCAGGTAAAGCAGTAGTGTATAGTCAGCATTAGTAATTGTCCAAAACATGGGGCAAAAATAAAATCACCCATATAGGAAAATAGCCCTGAACGGGCCAAGTGTTGTGTTAAGCTAAGCAAACACATGCCGTTATATGGTCAATTCAATTGGATCTAATGAGGTTTGCTTATTTGCATTGTGTATAAACCAATCCAACATTGAAGGAACCATTGCTTTCAGCTGTGGGGATTGGTAAAAAAATATGATTGGGTCGTAATTTCTATTAGCTTTCTATACTAAAGCACTTGGAACCAATAATGATCATAGAATTTGTGGTGATCAGAATGACCAATCCTCTTTCTTTCTTTATGATGGTGGACTCTCTCAAAGCAGATATTACCCATGGTCTTCCCAATAGACAGCAGTGAAAACAGATTGGAGGTTTTTCTTGAATTATACTAATTTAACAGCAGAAATGTATTTCCAGCTTTAGCTGTAAAATATGGTGATTCTTCTTTTATTAAGACATGGATCATAATATTTCTATAGTTCTTTTACTTGTCAGTGAGCTATTAAGATCAATGCTCTGGGTTCTGATTTCCACAGTCCTATATGGCTAGTAATAGCTATTTTATTCAATTCATGTTTAGGAGAATGTTCAGGAATAACCAGGAAGAAAAGTAAGTAGTTTCATTTTAAATGTATAGCATTCCACGTTCCAATTGGATGTGAATGAACATTGCTTATTTTATTTCAACATTAAACATATCTTTTTGTTTATTTATTTTACTGTAGGTACATTCATTTTCAAACTATATTTTAATGTAGATTGTGGGAAGGAGGGAAACACACAAGATGAGGCCCTTTTGGCAGCAAAAGTAATCTCTGTATGTAAGCTGTAAATTATGTTTATCTCTGTGATGTCATATTGCAAACATCAGTTATTATAAAGCCAAGGGGAGCATAAAGCCAAACAAGAGTCAGCTGTGAAACTTTAAGAAAAATCTAGAGAAAATTATGAATTTCAATAAAATGAACAATAACAACCCAAAGAGCTTCTGGCACTTCTCAGTCTTTCTGTAACAAACATCACTGTTGCTATGAACAATTGGAAACCAGAATAAATTCAAGACAATTAAATTATAAAAGTAACTTAAAATGCTATGTTGTTAAAAGTCTTTTGCTTTGAAATACAATTGATTATGTAACTTGATTTTCAGTTCTTTGCACTTTGTACCTATCTGTCGAGTTAATTCAGTTATTGAAGACATTTATTTTTACCCATACAAGTGATTTTCTTGATAGTCATATAAGCATTCTCCTAGGGATGTGGTCTCAGTTTGACATAAATAATTGCTGTAAACCTCAACCTTGCGATAAATTGCAACAAAATTGTTTGTGAACTAGAATTCTTTTGTTTGTATGCATTCTATTCTTGGTCTCTAGTTGCATTTTAATATTGATGTACAACAACCCTATGTTTTATATAGATTGTGCTTTTAGTGTCATATCTAAGGGAGGGCAGCACGGTTGTAAATGTGAGTAAGCAATTTCAGCTGCTGGAAGTGTGGACATGTAATGGGGGTGATGTTTTTTGTCGTCCTTAAGTTTTCCTTAAATTATTCATGTTATTGTCATTGTTACTACATTTCAGTTTCTCTGTTTTCATAGGTGAAAGGACTGTGGGTCCACTAGGGATTTTTCCTGTATCCCCAAAGACAAATCTGAACCTGGATGGAAAGGAAAAACCTATTCAAGGTGGGTACACACACTAACGTCAAATGGACGATACTGCCGAATTGGACTGTATCGTTCATTTATCCTCAGTGCGTGTACTGCATTTCCTAGAAATCCAGAGGCTGACGAACATTGACAGCCAGTCTCGCGGTTGCACGGAAATGCCAGAAAACAAAGTAAAGGGAGTCGGCTGCAGCTGAGGAAAATGTGCAGTCCCAAACCTATGTAACACATAGGGAGGACCAGGACTGTTTTTAGGCATAGGCCACCAAGGCAAAGAACTAGGACACCTATGTTGCAAATAACCTGAAGGTGAAGGAAGGAGGGGGGGAAAAGAGCTCCGCTAAAAGAACTGAGGAGAGCAATTTTAAAATAGCAAGTTAAAGCTGCTGTAGACTTTTTAACAGTGGCCCCTGTGACTAGTAGCCATAAGATCCCTATCTCTGCCTCTTTCTTTCTTCCACCCAGCTCTCCAATTAGAGAGTAGGTGAGGTGCGAACAATTCAATGGAGGAGACAACTGTATATCATGTCAATGCTGGCTGCTGAAAGAGTTAAAGATAGTACTGTGCTGGCACTGAAAGTGTTAATGGCAATACTATGAGAAAGTCTGCTGGCACTGAAAGGCTAATGGCAGTGCCATGGGAAAGTGTTGGCACTGAAAGTATTGTTAATAAAGTCTGCTGGCACTGAAAGTGATAAAAGCAATACCCTGGAAAGTGCTGGCACTGAAATTATTAATGCCAATACTCTTTGAAAATCTGCTGGCACTGAAAGAGTTAAACATCTCCGATCTTACCAAATTTCCCTGTACTGCCTTACCCGTCTGGAAATAATTTCTGGGGAGAACACTGGTGCCACACATCCACTGAAACCTATCCTGTAATACCAATCAGTATTTCATTGGTGGCCAGTGTTACTGCATAAGCACAAATGTATGTATACACGCCCACCTCACCTGGTACAGCGTGCGCCTCTTACCAACTAGTAAAGTGTTCCCACAATAAAGAAAAGCAGCAGTGGACAGTGTCAGAAGGAAGAAACCCAGCTTTAATTTGACAGGCCAATTTTTTTTTTGGGGGGGGGGCGACGAACGTATGTGGGAGGGCGCCTAGGGCTCTTAGATGGCTAGAAACGGCCCTGGGGAGAACCCTCAGGAATATGAGTAGCATGATCTTGCAGATTCTGTCTGTCTTCTTTTAAAGGTTTGGAGTATGGGTACCCAGCTTCACTTGTGCAGTGACGTGTGACATTAATGTAGATGGTCTACTGGTTTGCAAGAGCAGTTAAAGAACTGTAACAGGTGTATACATACATTTAAAGATACAATCTATAATTCCATATGATGATAGTCTGGGAGAATTTATGTAGATGGAGACATTTGAATTACAATGTTATTTCTAAGACTCAATAGATCTGCTTACATATAAATGTTCTTTTTTGTTATTTTGTTACGACTGCCAGAAAGTACAATAATTGTTTCCTCTGATAATTTCTTGGCTGGGACAGAAATACATGATTACATATAAACATATCCCCCCACACACACACAGAGAGAGCAATAAAAGAAATACAAAACAGTTTCCCTAGAGACTAACACAACTAAAACACCAGCAATACTTCCCCAGGACAAAATGGTAGATATTGCCCTAGAATATCGGTGCCCCTAAATTAACCTAGACCCTCAGACAAGCTTTATAAGCAATAGAGGGTTTATGGAAAGGGGGGTCTGCAGGAAATATCAAAGTAATCTCTAGAATAGTAGCAGAAGTATATGGTGGGAGGGCAATGCACAGACAAATCAATTTCAAGTACATGTAGGTGCTTAAAGGGCATCCTTAAAGGGCATGTCCATCCTTCCTAATAACTTTTGATATAATGTTCTCCTTGCTCCCCCAGCCCCAGCAGCTATATTTGTATAGACAGAAAGTGCCCTGATAGTTACTTGCCTTCCCTCTTTCCTCCGACGCACTGCCAAGCCCTCTGCTTGCGCGAAAGCAGTGGGCCAGACTGGCAGTCGTATCTGTGATTGGCTGAGAGGCAGCCAATCACGGACGTGGCTGCCGTTAGTCCTGAACGGCGGAGGAAAGAGGGAAGGTAAGTTACTATCGGGGCACTTTCTGCCTATACAAATATAGCGGTTGGGGCTGGGGGAGCAAGGAGAACATTATGTCAAAAGTTTTTTGAGCTAGGGGGAGGGAGACCAAATAGGGAGGGAGAGGGTAAGAGAGGGAGGGGGAGAATGGCTGCAGTGCGCATGCCAAAATTCTCCCGGAGAAGAGACAGGAGGCAGAGTCCTATATGGGCTCTGCTATTCACCTGGTGGCCATTTATGTGGACTTTGGGGGGGGATTACAGGAGAACCATATGGAGCTGGGATGTAAGGTAAGGATTAAACTACACTACATGATGGGGCCAGTAGTGGGGGAAATTATAGTTTTGGGGGTGGACATGCCCTTTAAAACAAAAAAAAAATCAATTGTCATTCCCAGTATTGGCCCCTAACCCCAACTGCAATTTTTATCACTTTATTACATGCATTTCTAAACAGATATTTCATGATTTATTGCTGACATTCTCTCCTGTTCTGGCAAAGACCGATGCCTCCTAGCCCTGCTAAATAAGCTTTAAGGAACTTGATCAGCAAAAGGTTGCAAATGCACCAGCCTGGTATGGAGCAGACGTCTCCATCCCCCACCCCAAGTGGCAGAGGAATATGGTATATCATAAGACAAGGTGAGAAAGTTGCACTCCACATGTACATTTATTAATTAGTGAACCACAAAATCACAACATTTCGGGGCTTTATCCCTTCATCATGAAGGGTTAAAACCCTGAAATCTTGTGATTTTGTGATTCACTAGTTAATGAATTTACATTTGGTATGCAACGTTCTCACCTTTCTTTTGATTTAAGGAACTTGAGCATGTGAAGAGGAGGCAGCAGGGGAAAGAGCAGTCAGTCATTGGTTGTGATGTCAGCAGTCACAGCCTTGATTAATTGCATGGAGGGGGGAGCCAATTTACAGAATTAGATCAATAATTATCATTAAACATCTGGTAGTAATATATCTAATAATTTGCTGAATATATCGGTTGGAATTGGAGGCAGGTAATTGACAAGTGACCTGATATTTATTTAAAGCGTGTGCATGCCCTTTAAAACAGCACCTACCTGTAAAACAATGTGTTTGTGCATTGAGATCCCATTGTATACTGCTGCTACTTATCTACAGATTCCTTTGAACTTTTTTGCTGACCCTTCTCTTCTTTCCACATCTCTCCATTGCTTATAAAGTTTGTTTGGGATGTGTTTATCCTCATACATTTGAATAGGAACATTCCTATTAGGTGCACAGCCAGAGATCCATCTGACTGCTAAATTTGTTTACTCAATCTCTTATTTCCCAGATTAATTTTCATTGCCGTGACATCTTAAAGAGGAACATACATGTGCCATCCATCAAAAAGAATACACTTCTACTTTTAAAATGAATCAAGTGTCATACTTTTAGCTGTAACCTAAGTGTGGTACTTCCTGTTTACATTATGAGCTGTTGACTTCACCAATGGCTTGAGCCTGATCATTTAAATCCTACTGGTGGGGCAGAGAGAATGTATATGCCACTTAATGTAGTGCCACATCATCAGCTGCATCACAAGCCCCACCCCTGAAATTCTTGACATTTTTAAAACTATCCTGACAGCAAACTTTGCTTCACCCTAAGGTGTCCATAGGCAGAGGAAATCTCTGGGAATGATTACAGGACCGAAACAAGCATTAATGGGTTTTGGAGTGGTGGGGGGCTCTAACACCACACAGGAGTGCAAACTAGGAAGTTAAACTTTGCATGTCTGTTGCTTGAGATTCACAGCAATTAGATATATATTGTCATACAATGCAGTGTAGTCAATTTAATATTTACATTCTATTACAATATACTCTAAAAGGTGTATGGGAAATATCACAATAAAATGACCTGTTTACTGCAAAATTACTTATTTAAAAAGGCATTGTACATATAGTTTTTAAATTCCACAGGAGGTATCGTGGAAAACTACTACTTTCAGAAAATTGTTTAGTTTGAGCACTCATGGCTGACTGCTATCATCTACAGGTATAGGTAAATATATTGTTTTATAAGGATATTACTGCCTTTTTGTGGTACAAAACCTAGCTGATGTATGCAGATTATTAGAGAGATTCAATAAAAGTTCTAACCAATCAGATGTTTGCTTCCATTTTAAAGATAACATCTGATTGGTTAGGGCAAAATTAGCACAATTTTTAACGATAAGAACTTTTATTGAATCTTCCTGTTTTTACTGTTTTACAAGCAAATTATAATATTTATGCCATAAACTACATAGAAATCAGTATGAAGTCTGAAACATTTGTTTAGATAGTGAACCAAAGTCATTGTGGTCATTGATCAAATGTTATTCTGGGACAAAATGGTTCCCATGGTAGACAATCTACATAAGTTCTACAAGTCCTATTTGCATATCCTGTCCCAACCTATGTACAGTATGACAACAGTTAAGAACAAAATACATTTTAAAAGAAAAAGTACAAAAAAAGTTATTATGCAATTAGCAAAGGTAAATTGGTTGCTTATTAAAATGTGCAAAGAGCATCTACAATTTGTATTTTATATAACCTTATTGTGTTTGTTTGCATCTAGATGATTGCATAAACAGCCAATTGCTAAGAGCGACACATGAAATCAATTAAATCCTCGCAACATGATTTGCGCCAGAATTCCAAATAAACATGTTGCTTTGCCTATGTCTACACACTCACATCAACTTGTGGCTGAGAAGAAAAATTCATTTCTGTCATTGTTTACAAGGTTCAAGGATATGTGTAAAAATAACATTTCAGTCTAATGCTTTCATCAACAGTAACCTCCTGATTTATAAAGGGACTTGGCATGCAAATGATATCCTTATTGAAGGTTAAATTCTCCTTTCTTCCCCTTAAATATATACTTATGTGTCATAAGAAAAAAAAATGTGCCTGTGGCATTGTGCTTTTATATGGTCACGGAACTCTTTTATTTTACCTCTTTGAATATGGGGTCATGGTCAATCACAATTTGCCACATATCAGAGACAAGTT
This sequence comes from Hymenochirus boettgeri, assembly GCA_019447015.1. NCBI lineage: Eukaryota > Metazoa > Chordata > Amphibia > Anura > Pipidae > Hymenochirus > Hymenochirus boettgeri. The sequence goes on along the minus strand of CM033473.1, from coordinate 83,579,175 downwards.
GTCTCGCAGTCCGAAAATGTGATCTTTTGATTGTGTACTTATTTTGTGTTCTTCTCAGAAGAATAAATGTGTGTGGAAGCCAAGCTCCATGAGTAGAAATTCAGAAAATACATACTATACTGTACATTTTATTGCAGCAACAGTTAGAACCAGTGGAAATGCTGTTTTTTTTTTAAAAGGAAACTTATATTAAATGACACTTTATTGACATAATGAGTCACTGAGTACGAGATTTAAAGCTCTCTTATACTTCTGTCTAAATATTTCTTTTAAAATGATCCATTTTTCCTGGTTTGGTTTTGTTTATATCTTGATCTCTGTGGTCCAGTCTGTATTTGCTTTGTTTTGTTTCATTTAATTTAGGTTCACATTTGTATTATTTCTTTCTTAGTGTCTTGGCTTTGGTTTTTCTGTTCTGTTTTTCCCTGAAATTGAATTATCAAAAAGTTAATACTTATCATAGTTAAGTGATGGTGTTGAAAACAAAAAGAAGGAAAATACAGTAATAGAGAGAGATAAATTATAGAGATAATGATTAGACATACTGATAGGTGTCTCCCTGAGCTTGCAATGAATCAGTGGGCCATATTTACAATATTGCTATTTTGTGATACCGTGTCTTTTACGATAGTTACCACAATCTTACATTTACAATCGCATTTGTGGATTTACGATTAATTATATGATCGCCCATAAAATACCATTGCAGTAGTCTACTACCGTATTGTATTGTGCAAACCAACATTTGTACATGTACAATGGCAACTGTCAATTTATGGCTGCTGTCATACTGCCCAGTGTAATAGGCTTTAAAGGGCATCTATACTGGAAAAACTGTTTCTTTAAATTGCCCATTACTGGAAACTATAATTCTTACATTCATATGTCAATCAATTAAATTAAAGGAGGGGCAAGAGAGGTAGGATTTATTGTTCCCACTTATCAAAATTGTTTTGTTGAGAAGCTACAGCAAATACAACAGGAAGCCTGGCAGAATCAGTTTTCGTTGGTCTGCTACTTCTCACGGAAATGATATTGGGAGGTAGAAATTACTAATCCTACCTCCCTGCCCCAGGTACTTTACTGGATTGAAAACATGCAGGAACACACACCTCAGAGTAAAGGTTAATTATGTGTATTTATTTATATATGAAGATAAATCAAATTTATTTTTTCAGTATAGTTTGCCTTTCATGTACCCCTGCATAGATCCTTTTATAAGGGGGGGAAGAGGTCTCCTATTTGTAGATTTGTATATATTTATTTTTCACTATAGTTTTAGCAGATTTGTTTCCATGAGGTAACCCCAACCTAGCCCTTCTAATAGAGGTCTTATTCCTTTGATATTCTTAAACTTTTGGTAGGACTTTCCTCCTTTATACTATGACAGACACAGGTCACAGATCACATTGCTGATGGATTTGTCATGGTAAGGTGTATGGTGTGAATATGATTTGGCCAGATGAAAAATTTCCATTGGACGGTATTAGCTTTCTTTTCGTTCACAATGTGTATGCTAACCGGTTGACTGCTGTGAAGTATGGGAGGTCGACTGAGAGAGTGCCTGTGTATGGAATCTGCCTTGCAATATTTGATGGTAGTCAGTTGTGGCTCCTTTACCTCTAAAAGCTAGAGGTTTAGTTACATAACCAAAGGGTAGCAATACTTTTACATATACAAAGATAGCCACTATACTGTAGTTTATTTTTCTGTGCTTCAGTTTGGGGACATCCTTTTTGGCTGGGCTACTTATGCTTGCAAACACATTTTCCGGTAAATGATAGTATTAAATCACTTTTATGTGTTTACATTATCTTTTTTTTTTTTTTATAACAATAGTTTTTGTTGTAAAATGTTTCAATATTATACATATTCATACATTTTCACATGAAATATATATCTTGTTTTGTGAAATTTTATAAGCATAAAATGAAAGTCAAACATCATTATTAATTACATTGGTTCTATTCTTGTACATAAAGTTAGTAAGAGTAAGGTGACACCAACTGTCTGCCATGTACAATGCTGTTTTGACACCTTACTCTGGGCGTTCCTATAACACCTCTTAGCCACTATCCAATAACACCCTTAACACCTGGCTGTGATATGCTAATTGGGATTTTCCAGGGTACATAATTGCCACAGATTCTTGAACAAGTCATTCTGAATTGAGAAAGCCAGTCGGATGACTAGCGAAACGTCTTCAAGAACTAAACTTCAAGTCCAGTTGATCTAATTGAATACAACAGATAAGAAAGCCTTTATATCATATTTTAAATAACACTGTCAATACAGCTATTTTATTATAACTAAAATGTTGTTTTTTTATTCTGAGATGTACTGCTTTAATTCTGTTATATAAGATCATTCTATTCTGTTATTTTCTGATCTTTCTCATATAATTTCCTATTCACTTCATTCCATTGATCTAATATCTGTGTACCACATTTCCCATTTTCTATAAAATATAGGAATTTTTTGTTGGGTAATTGCATATGGTTTTTCATAATACATAAGTTGTGTCAATAGGTTGGTAATTTCTTTAAAACTTGGTGTTTTATTTGATTTCAAATATTTTACAATCAAACGTTTGAGAGACATGCATGCATGATATATAATAGTGGCCATATTAGGGTATAGTTTGATTCCTATATTTAAAAGTGCTAACATAGGGTTCATTGGTATTTGAGTATTAAATAAATTATTTAATAAATTAAATAGTTTATACCAACATTTTATGATATGGGGGCAGGACCACCATATGTGTTCATATGTTCCAATTGATGTACAGTTTCTCCAACATATGGGAGAGTAGCATTGATGCCATTTGGAGATGATGAAAGGTGTTAAGTGGGATCTGTATAATATTTTTCTGTCTGTTTTCCATAGGGAAATGGATTTGAATGGTATATTCATAGCAGTTCTATATTTCTTTGTAGGTCCTGTTCCCATTTTTCCATACATGATAGTTGTGTAAAAAAAAATTTGTAATGAATTAGTTGGAAACATTTGGAAATAGATTTTTTCATATTACTAGGTTCAGTAATTAGTTCCATTAATTGTTTTTTTGGTTGTCTTTTTTATTTAAATATTTCTTGAGAAAATTTGTTATTTGATGATATGGTAACCATTCTGATTTTGGAATGATGTATTTGTTTTGGAGTTCTTAGAATGGAATTATGTTGTTTAAGGTTTAAATAGGGAATGCAGTATTTTAGACTATTGATATTTGTGTATTGTACAAGGGGGATATTAAGATTTTTTTTTTTGATGGTTTCATTCCAGATTTTAATCATTGATTCTGTTGCTGTTAGGTGAAATTTCGGAGTGGGGTTGAATGCCGTGGCTCCAAGGAGGGAAGGTAAGTCTTTATTATCACTGTTATATTCTTCTATTTCTACCCATATTTTCTGGTCTTTTTGTTCTGCCCAATAAAATCTAGTTTGATCTAGAATTGAGGTTATGTAATAGTCTGAAATTTGGGTATGCTACCCCACCTGTGTTTTTAGTTTTGGTTAAAGATATTCTATTGATTCTAGGTTTACCTTTAGGCCACATGAAATTATTTACTAGTTTATTTAATGTTTGAAAGAACATATTTGGGATATTTGTGGGTAGTGTCCTAAATTTGTAGAGCATTTTTGGTAAAAGTATAATTTTTAACATGGTGACCTCATTTAACCAGGATAAGTATTCATTGAACCATTGAGTTAAGTATTTTTATGCATCGACTAATAATGATTCAAAATTTTCTTTTTATAAGTTAGATGAGTAATTCTTTATTTGCACCCCTAAATATGTTATTTTTTTTCTTTTTCCCAGTTGTATGCATATTTAGCTTTTAGAAAAAATTGGAGTGTGGTTGGGGTTTTTATTCGGAGAATAGAAGATTTGGATTAATTTATTTTATAATAGGAAATGTGGCAACATTTTTGTAAAAGTTGTTGTAAATGTAGTAGAGAGGTTAAAGGATTTGTCAGTGTTAAAATGATATCATTGCATAAAGTCCCATTTTATGATTTTTTTCTCCAATTTTGATTCCTTTGATGTTTTCATTTGATCTTATTGTTTCTGCAATTGGTTCAATGGCCAAGTTAAATATTAACAGTGATAATGGGCATCCTTTTCTTTGTACTTTTTTGCGGGTGGGTCTGCATATAAAGTCATGATAGCTGTTTTAAGCCAGCCTTTGATATAATATTTTTCTAGTATTATATTTAGGTAAGTCCAGTTAATTCGGTCGACGGCTTTTTTCACTTTGAGTGTTCAATCTATTATGTTAATTATTTTCCTTGTGTTATGTCCAGGTTGCCTCCCTTGTATAAAGCCTACTTGGTCTGGAGGAATGAGTGATGGTAAGTATGGTTGTAGTCTGTTGGCGAGGATTTTGGAATACATTTTTAAGTATTTTTAATAGTGAAATGGGTCTAAAATTTGATGTTGAGGTGGGTTCTTTATCTTGTTTGGGAATCGATATTATTATGGCTTGAGTCATTTCCGCTGGGAAGTGTCCTTACTCTACGGCTATGTTATACACTTTTTGTGTATATGGGGTTAGTATATCTAAAAAGGATTTATAATATTAATTTATGAATCCATTGTGTCCTGGTGCTTTGTTGTTAGGGAGGGCAAATATTGCTTTATTGATTTCAGATTTTTGGATCTTGTAATTGAGAATCCATTAATGAGTTTAGGTTTATAGTTTTTATCTATTTAAATTATCTATGGATTCTTTGTTAGGTTGTATTGTGTTGTGGTCTGTGTTGAGGTTATATAGTTTGGAGTAGTAATCTGCGAAGAGATTAGCTATATCTTGTGGGTTGTATGTTTTCCCTTTAGTGTTATCCTGTATATATGAGATTTTTGTTCTGGATAGTTGGTTTTTGAATTTGTTTGCTAGAATTTTGTTATTTTTGGGACCTTGTGTGTAGTGATTTAATTTTAATCTGCGTACGTATTTGTCAAATTCATAGTGTAGTTTGAATTTAAATTTTTGCAGTTTTTCATAATTATCTGTAGTAGGAGTATTCTTATGTATCTCTTCTGGGTTTTTGATCTGGTCACATATTGTTATTCTTTTTGCTGTTATTTTCTTTTTTAAGGTTTGATGCCAGTTTAATAAGAATACCTCTTATATAGGCTTTATGAGCGTTCCAGATTGAAAATTGTGAAACCTGTTTTGTGTCGTTAATTTCAAAATATTTTTCATGTTCTTCTTTAATTTGATCTTTATATTCAGGGAGGCTCAGTAGATATGGATTCAGTTTCCGGAGATAAGTATTAGATGGGGTGTTCTTTTCTTATATTATAATATTAACAGGAGTGTGATCAGAAATTGATCTAATTCCAATATGTGCTTTATCTGTTTTCTGTAAAAGCCACTTATCCAATAGGATCATATCTATTCTGGAAAATGTATTGTGTTTTAGAGTAGAGTGTAAAGTCTTGATCGAGGGGATGAAGTGATCTCCAGGCATCGTGGAGTTCTTCCGATTTTAAGATAGATCTAAATGTGTAGTCGTTGTTGTTTTTTTGTTTCGATGTTGTATCTATTGTATTATCTAAGGTTAGGTTAAAGTCTCCACACACTATAAGGTTAGGATATGTGTCACTTTTTACTTTTTAATTATAATTTTTTTGATGAATTTAATTTGATTAGAGTAACCCCAGTCTGGAAGGTCCTAACTTCTAACCTTTTTTACTTTATTTACCAAAGGGCTGGGGGGAAGTGAGAAAGCCTGTTATATGGATCCAGTGCACAGCTATGAGAAATGTAAAGTTAGCTAATGGTAATTGAAGTAAAAAAGGTTAGAATTTAGGACCTTCCAGATTGGGGTTACCTTTACGTCATTGGAAGGCTTTTCATTCATGTGATCACAGTAATGTATACTAAAACCCCTTTGTTTATAATGTATGCCAGTGTGCCGATGATATGATATTGTGTGGGCCTAGGAATGTGCATTGATTATAGTAGTAGTATAGTATATTGCTCCTTTCCTTGAATGGGTGAATTCATTGTGTATTGCACTGCTAGTGAGTCTCCATGATGGGTGGGCGCCATATTTGTTATATCCATGTGGGTATTTGAGGAGCTTTCCTCTTCAGATGTAATGTGTATTGGCGTTTGCTTGTTTGGGGAATGTTTTTCAGGTATTGGACTAACCTGTTTTTTCCCTTTTTTAGCTGGAGATTGTTCCGGTTGAAGATCCGAGTCTGTGTCAATTTCAGTGTGGACCTCCATCTGGTCGGCGCCATCTTTGGAGTTTTTAGTGGGGTCTCCCAGCTGGAAGTAATTAGTAAGTTTACCTGGTTTGATTTTGGTTTTTTTGGCTGCCATTCCTCCTCATTTTGTTCTAGTGTATGTAGGCACTTCGGAGATACACTTTAGGATTGTGTCTGTCCTGGTTGTCACGGTTATTTAAGCAGTGAAGGACCGTAGCTCACTCTGTGTGCATCCACCCGGTTCCCTTGCAAGCCACGCCCCTGTTTACATTATCTAAATCAACTGAACTTGTAATATTAATCCACCAATGCAAAGCACAAACATTGAAAGGCAGAAAATAACAGTATAAATAATGGGGAGGGCAGATTAGAGTAGATTCTAAAGAACTGGAGCTGTTAAAGAATGAGACTCCTTTACAGCAGGATTAATAACAATGGGACTCCTTTACAGCAGGATTAATAACAATGGGACTCCTTTACAGCAGGATTAATAACAATGGGATTCCTTTACAGCATTAAAGGGGAACGGTGGTCCATAAATGACTTTAGGTAAATTGATAGGAATTGCTCCCCTGAGAATTTTTGCAATTTATTTCCATTGTTTATTTTGCATAGTTTTGAAGATATTTACATTTTTGTGTGTGATATGGCAGCAGCATCACCAGGTCCCCTGCACTTCCTGCTTCCTGCTCTGAAACTGTCAGTCAATCTGCCCTGTGTCTCCTCCTCCCCTTTGCAGCCCCCTGGTCCCTCCCACTCATGGACCCCATGGTCCCTCCAGTTGCAGGCCCCCCATTGCCCATTATCTCACAATCCCATGTGGCCCCGTCCACCCACGGGTGCCATGGCCCCGCCCACTCGTGGGTGCCATGGCCCAGCCCACTCTCAGGGGTCTAACCCCGCCCAACCGTTGGTGTCTAAGCCCCACCCGCTCTCTGGTGTTTAAGCCCCACCCACTCACGAGTGCCGTGGATTACTCAGACCCCCCCTACAGAAAACTCTGTGGAATCAGCGGCTTCAGGCAGAGTGAGTAGACTCCTTTACAGCAGGATTAATAAAAAGGCTGATAGGGATGTAGCACACAAAAACAACTTTAATCTAAAAACCCATGTTCGAATAGGATTTTACAAGTGTGAACGAACTCAGACTTTTTTGAAATTTTCAATCAGAATTGGTTATAATCAGATTCTTTGTGAAAGAATCTGATTGTAACTAGAGACGGCTGAACTTCCAAAAATTCGTTCCACTTGAGGATTCACGGAGTATTGAAAAAATGTGAAAATCCGCCATTAAATTTAAATGGGGGGGAAAAGGATTTGTAAATTTCCGCCTAAATTAATGGTTTAATAGCAATGGTAACTTAATGTAAGGTTCAGGGACCTGAGAAATGGTCTGGAGAACACGTATCAATGCCCACATCTTTAAAAAATGCAGTCTGATACCGAAATTTCTTGGGATTCCGTGTTTCTGGCGTTCATCGTAAACATGCGATTTTTTGAAAATACGATTTTAGAAAATACATGATTTTTTGTTAATAAAAACAGAAACCTTTCTGCCTGCTCAGTGTAGTCTGCTGTTCTACTTCTCCTGGTGCCCATAGACTGTTACATAGATTTTTACATTGTTAATTAAGCTGTGAGTTAAGCTAGGTACACACAGCACAGATTTCTGAAAGATGACAGACAGGATCTGCAAGATCCTGTCTGCCATCTTTCAAAGATCTGCATACACACAGTCCCGAGCGTTCTCCCTGAACTTCATAAGGAGAACGCTTGGGACTGTGTGTTTCCATCGGCCACGCTAGACTCCTCTATAGGGAGTCTAGCGCGGCCGATGGAAATTTTTGGCCTTTCCCGAACGAGCGTTCGGCCGACCCGATCGTTTGGCGGCCGCGCGCTCGGATCGGTATCGGGGCTTTATCGTTATGTGTGTATGCTCGTTTCCCGAACGAGCGCGCGGCCGCCAAATCTGTGCTGTGTGTACCTAGCTTTAGAAGCAGCAGTTTCTTGTTTCAAAAATATATCCAGTCTGCCCTGTGATTGACAGCAGTATAGAGATCTGTATCAACATTAACCCTGTAGCTGCCTGAGGTGATTGCTGGGAGGCATATTTCTTTTAGGCTGTTAACTTCCCGCTGCCAAGTTTCCCACCGTTTTCGCCCAAATCAGAATTACCGTGATTTATAAAATGGCAAAAACCAGCCGCGACATGCTTTTCGCCAAATTGCGGACATCACATCAGTTATCGCTCGCTTCTATTTCTAAATCGGTGGTAACTGTATTCTCGCATTAAGTTCGCCAACTTTGGGTTGACGTAAACAGCCGAGCTTGTGGGACAGCCGTGGGGGCGAGTGGGGTGTGTGCCCTGGCGGCAGCTGCCACCCTTCCCAGCAGCCCCTCTCAGCCCCTTCCCATATGCTCACGGGGGCAATGAAAAGTGCCTTTTGGGGCTTAAGGGGTCCCACACCTTTCCACAGGGATGTGCGGCTGGTAATTGAAGTCTGAAAATAATGGATATTATGAATATGCCCCTGGGCTTATATACAGTACTTACTGTATCTACTCGTTCAATGTGCACATACATGGTCTGATGTTATTGTGTCCTTCTACTGTAGTAATGGGAACTGGTAATGGAAATTTTCCATCTTTCCTGATCCTGAAACTGACAATATTCAGCAAATTCTGTCAGATCCACCTTTAGTGTCTCAGCTCTGAGTTTGAAAAACACCAATGATGTCTCAGTAAAAAAGACCATTTGCTGATATTGTGCAGTCAGCCGTAACAAAGCACTGTTGGTTACAGAGAATGGACCGCACGACTGGCAGTTATTTACTGTCATGTCTGATCACCCTTTCATCCGATCCAGCGGTTGCCGCCAGACACTGTATAGGTTACCATGCTGAAAGGCTGCTGACCTGGAGTTCACAAATGGAGGTGGTAGGGGAACGCCCTATTTTCTGTATAGGTTATGAAGCACTAAACTCGAGGAACATAGTTTCCAACATTCGATAATTCAATAATCATTAACAGTTCGGAAGTTCAAAACCAGAATAGTTCGGGTCCATTCGAACTGTTAAAGCTCAGGTTCAAGTTTGGGTCTAGTCCATCTCTAGTCATGAACTTCCTACTGTGCTTGTTCAGAAATCCCCCCTCTTTAAAAAGCCTGCACTTGCCCCTGGATTTGATGCATTCCCAATTGACACCAGGCTCGTACAGTGCCAGAAGTGCACTATAATAGAGGGGCTACAGTTCCGTCTGGCACATCATTTTGGCATCCAGACCACTATCTTAGCCCCCGAGAGACAGTGGTCTGACCTTAAGAGGCAGAGGCCACATTTATGAGATTTACGATTCTCATAGAATACCATTACAGTAGTTTACTACCGCATGGTATTCTACAACCAAACAGTCATTAATTAACAAATGTTAAGCATTCGTTTTTTGACCTCTAAAAGGCCCAACACTAAATTTGTTCAAAGGACTTATAGGGCGTTAGTCCATAAAAGGGCTTTTGGGCCCCAAATTGTGAGAATACAGAGGTGGTTAACAACAAGTGCTAGTCCACCACACTCAAATTTACACAAAGAAATTCACACACAGAAAGCTCAAAATGCAGAAAAAAAACTGTCTCCATCTCTTACACTGTTAGGTCTCCACTAAACTCACTAAACGCCTATCTAGTTGCCTTTTATACCCAGGGGGTTGGCACTGATAAAAATAGATGCCATTGGTGAATTTGGGACAAGAAAATCCTCAAAAACCTAGAGATCTCAGAGATCCACCGTGGAACCGTGTTCGGATCCATGATCCGGTCCATCTCTACCCCCTTATCAATGGTGGCAAACTGCAGTGAGCCTATTCTAATTCAATGGTTCTGCTGCTGTGAAGCAATTCCCTTTCACCTGCTTTACCCTATATGATGCAAATTGTGGGGGAGAGAAGTTAATGTGGAGCAAGATATGTCTAGAGGGGCCAAGCCTGCCTGGCTCCTCAACAATGGTTGCCAACTGCAGTGAGCCTACTCTAACTCAATTCTGCTGTTGTAAAGTGTTATCCTCTAGCCCACTTTCCCTTGCATAAAGCATACTGTGAGGGAGAGAGACCAATGTGGTGCAAGGTATGTCTAGAGGGACCAAGCCTGTCTTGCTCCTCAACAATGGTGGCCAACTGCAGTGAGCCTACTCTAACTCAATGGTTCTGCTGTTGTGTTACCCTTTGGCTCACTTTCTCTTGCATACTCTGAGGGAAAGAAGCCAATGTGGTGTGGGGTATGTACAGAGGGGCCAATCATGGCTGACTCCTCAACAATACTGGCAAATAGAGATGGCCAAACTATATAAAGTTCGGTCCGTTTTCGAACTTTAAAACTTCAAAATAGTTAAAAAATTGAGTGATTTACAGCTAAACTAACAGTGGTAACTTACTGTAAATGGCTGTGGCACCTGGGAAATGGTCTGGGGAACATGTCACTGTCACCAAAACTTCTTAAAACAGTTGTCGGGTTTTGCGCAAGCTACATTCGACAATACATTCGAGGATTATTGAATGAACGTTCCTTCCTGTTAGCGAATGGTCCTTCCTAGGCTTAGCTAATGGTACATTTGAGGTTTGGATAGTGTACAGGTTAAAGGCACCGCCTTTGACATGGGAGACCAGGGTTCAAATCCTGGCTAGGGGCACCTATACAAAGGTTTGGATTATTATAATACTCTAGTAATATAATAACCGTATGGTTATTATATTACTAGGTTATCATATGGTTATTATATTACTAGGTTATTATAATAATCCAAACATTTGTATAGCTGCCCCTAGCCAGGAATCGAACCCTGGTCTCCCATGTCAAAGGCAGTGCTTTAACCAGTACACTCTCCAGTACTTTCAATAGTTATTGAATTTACGATCAAAAGTCCGGAAACATCGAAAGTCCGGGATAGTTTGAGAAGTCCGAATCCCTTTCGAACTCATAAAGTTCATCTCGGGCTCGAGTTCGAGTTCTAGTCCATCCCTACTGGCAAACTGCAGTAAGTCTACTTTAACTCAATAGTGCTAATGCTATAAAGTGTTACCCTTTGCCCAATTTTCCTCATATGATGCAAATTGAGAAAATAAAGATTAAAGGGGAAGTTCAGTACAAATACATATACTTTTGTGAATTTTTTTTTCCATCCTAATGACCTTAACCTGCCTATTCAGCATTTGGTTTGTGTGTAAATAAATGCTTCAGAAACACTGAGTTCCTGTTTGCTTGTCCCTTATAGAGACGGTAATGGTCTTGTCCTTAACCCAGTGCCTGGGTTGATATAGTTTAGTTCAGAGCTCTCTCTGTGGGCACTCATGCACAAACTCTGGTGAAATCTGCTGTTTACCAGAGATTCTAACAAGAACAAGCAAGAGGAACAAGCATGGGGAAAGGGTGTTTCTTACCAAAAATAAATGTAAATTGATTTTATGTTTGTGCCTTAAAGTTTAGCTCTGCTTGAGTCACTGTTTTAGATCTCAAACCCTTGTCTGGCATTGTAGGGTTTAAAGGACATTGTTGTGGATCTCAAACTCCTGTGTAGAGGTAAATAGATAATCTATCATCGATTCTATCTACTGCATCTGTCTGTGTCTAGCTGTTTATCAGTTTGAGTTGTTTTTTCTCAGTAAAAACTGGGTTAAATTGTCGTGTAGGCACTATGCAATGAAAAAGTGGGCTTTGGGTTCCAGTGGCACTCGGCCTCTAAACAATTCACTATCACTGATTTAGTTTCTAAGTAGAGATCTGAGCATGTTTGACACATCCAACAGTCAGTAGAAATTACTGTTAGGAACATTCCAAGGTAGTGTGCATTCTGGGAAAAGGAGGACCGTCACATAACCTGTCATCTCACTAATGTCAACAGCAGGGAATAGCAAGGGATATAAATTCAACTGATGAAACAAAATGGAAGAGAATATGTAGAATAACTAGGTAAGATATGCATAATATTAGCTAAGGGTGAGATTTTCCTAGAGCTGCTATAGCTCTTGGGGTAAATCCCCCAAATGCAATTCAATATCTATATTAGCTATCTTTAAAATCCAATGCTTAATGCAGAGCAAACAAGATACCAAATTGCCAGCGCTGGATGTGCAGTTGTCTTTTGTGAATTCAACACCTGTCGCTAACATGTTAAGTTAAAATCGCTCAAACCGATATTGAATCTATCCCATTAGAAATTTTAAAAATAATGATATTTTCCACTGAACTTTCCCTTTAAAGAGAGGTTGTTTTTTTTTCCTTTACCCCCTTGAGAGACTTTTTCTAGAAATATTGAATTTTCAAAATTATGAGATATTCGAAAAATGTTAGTATTTTTGGATAATTATCGAATGTTGCATGCGGATGCTCAAAAGTAGCGTGTCAGTGGCATAACATCAGGGCCCAGGAGGTAAGTGCATCGTGCATCCCTAATGATGCACGATCTGCTGTATTTAAACAGATCGTGCATCATTTACCATTTATCAACATTGAATCTCATCTGCCACTTAGCAGCCCAATGTGACAATCTATCTAGATCCCCCTGCAACGATTGCACATCCTCTGAAGTTTTTAATGGTCGACAAAGTTTTGTGTCGTCAGCAAACACAGAAACCTTGCTGACAATACCCACTTCCAAATTATTAATAAATAGATTACATAGAATGTCCCAAACACAGAACCCTGTGGCACCCCACTTAGCACTTTAGTCCATAATGATGAAGCCCCATTTACAACTACTCTCTGCATCCTATTCCTTAACCAATTTTCTATCCATGTACAAATGTGACTCCCCAGACCAACAGACCTTAGCTTATACATTAGTCGCCTATGGGGGACTGTATCAAAAGCCTTTGCAAAATCCAAGTAAACTACATCTACTGCTATACCAGAGCCTACATTTCTACTTACTTCCTCATAAAAGCCAAGCAAGCTAGTTTGACAAGATCTATTCCTCCTAAATCCATGCTGGTTACTACTTAAAATGTCAGTCCTTGAAACATACTCTAGAACATGTTCCCTTATTCAACTTTCCAGGATCTTCCCCACCACTGAAGTTAAACTTACAGGCCTGTAATTACCGGCTGCGTGAATGACTACCCTTTTTGAATATTGCAATAACATCAGCCTTTTTCCAATCCAAGGTACACCACCGGACATGAGGGAATCTGCAAAAATAAGAAACAATGGCCTAATAAAACTGAACTTAGCTCCCTAAGTACACGAGGATGTATTTTATCTGGTCCAGAGATTTATTAATATTACCCTATTTAGTTCTTCTGTTACCATATCCTCGGTTACCAAAGTGCACTTGAATCTTTTACATTATTCTACTATATCTCTATGATATATTTACTTGGATCTTCTATAGTGCATACAGAGGGAAAAAAATTATTAAGACATTAATTAAGACATTTGCTTTATCGCCATCCTCCGTAACTAACTTATCCCCATTATTAATGGTGCCACATTCTCAGTCCTCATCTTCTACTATTAATGTACTTTAAAAAAATTTAGGCTTAGTGATGCTTTGTTCAGCTATCCTAACTGCATTATTAATTTTATCTATTTTGATTGCTTTCTTACACTCCTTACAGTTTTTATAATCCCTAAAGGCCCTTTCCGTTCCCTCGGCCAAAGGTTTTAATGCCTTTTTCTTCCTTTCCATTTGCCTCTTTACATCAATTCAGCCACATGGGCGCAGATTTGTTTTTTTACATTTATTTCCCAAGGGTATAAATGTAGGTGTGAACTGGCTTAAAATCCCATTGAACACAGTCCACTTCTGTTCATACCTTTTCCTGATAATACATTATCCCAGTTGACATTCTAGAGCTGCCTTTAACCTGGGAAATTTGCCTTCCCGAAATTAAAAGTCTTGTTAACCCAGCGCACTTTTCCTTTTGATAACAAAGTCCAAATGCCACTATTTCATGGTTACTATTCCCTAAGCCTCCAGTTACCTTTATATCTATAATGCGCTCCACAATGTTAGATATGACCAGATCCAACAGAGCCCCTTTGCTAGTAGGAACCTCAACCACCTGTGAGAGAAAATAATCCTGCAGCAAATTCAGGAACTCATCGCCTTTATCTGTGATGGCAGTTCCACCACACCAATCAATGTCGGTAATTAAAGTCCCCCATAATGGACAGGGGCACTTCTAGGGGTTTTGCTGCCTGAGCCAAACTTTAGAATGCTGCCTTTGATTTTCTCCGGCGGCGCGCACAGCCGCCGCATTAAAGTGGGCGTGGCTTTGTCCTGGGGCGTGGCTTTGGAGTGGGCATGGCTAACATTTTAGATTTTGAGCTTGTAAACAATTCCTCAGTCAGTCGATTAGCAATAATGTCAATTTTTATAAACAGGTATCACATCCCTCCAATAGCTTGTGTTGTCACTACTATATTGCTCCTTTCAGGCTTTTGTGGGTCCAACTTACTTGTTTTAAAGCCTGTGCTATACATGTTACGTAAATTAGAAATTCCATACTTTCTGTAGTATAAAAGATTTTACCCAAAAGATTTGTAAGCCCTGCCACCACATCAAGGTAGACTCTTTCAGCAGGCCATGAATCCAGCCACCCCCATGATAAGACCGCAGGGAGGGAGGTACAGCCACCCAGGCCACTGATCCAGCCAGCCCCCCCCCCCCGTCCATCATAAGACCCAGGCCAGTCCCCAGGGGGGAGCACCCCCCCCCCCCAATCACCACCCCCCCAAGCTTAGGACCTGTCCTGGCTGTCTGTGATGTGCACATATATATAGTTATTTATTTATTTTATACAGATGAGACAGTCACATTACTTACAGTTGCAGCCTTGCAGGCAGAAGGCAGCTAACTCATGTGGTGGTGTGTGTGCGACTGCTCGTCTGCTCCAACTTGGCTTTGCCTTCTGTCGAACCTCCACTGTGCACTGTCTGATCTTCTGATCTTCTCACAGTGACATCACAGTGACAGACAGTGTGTGCAGACGTGCAGTCTGTGCTGGCTGGCCTGCTGGCCACTCCAACTCCCTCCACACAGCACAGGAAAGTCCGACTCCGGAATGACCTCATGATGACCAGGCTGTAACTGTGAGTCCTCAACGTTACTTGACGTCGGGTCGGGAGCGCGCTGCAACTTGCCAGACCATGCCGCAGCCTATCATCAGCCACAGCCACCAGTCCTAGCCTCGCGGCTCCGTCCATGGTCCACACCGCCAGCAGTGTTACTCCCAGGTGCGCTTCCTTCTCCCTTCCCACAAGATAAGCAGGCCATTCTTGCGCTAGTCGCGCATGCGCGGCGCTTGCCTTAACCACCCACCAGCGTCGCGAGTGGTTATGTACAAATGAAAAATTTGGGGGGGGGCTTTAATTTTCCTCCGCCTTGGGCAGGATGCCGCCTGAGTCACATGACTCAGTGAACCTCATACAGATGCGGCCCTGATAATGAGCACACTCCCCAAACTTGCAGCCCTTGCCAAATGCATATGAAGTTGACTCACATCCTCCTGCTAGCATTTGGCGGCTTATAGCAGACACCAACAATGACATTACCCTTACCCCCTTTGCTGTTGCCTAATTCCACCCATATTGCCTCCACTTTATCATCCATACGCCAGTTATCTCTCTTTTAAATTTGGCTTCAATTCTTTTTTAACATAAACACAGCATGTCTAGCAGCTGTCTCAAAGCATGTTTAGCAGTATGTCTAGCTGACGCAAAACACCAACAAATCCTCTCTCTATTTTTTTTCTTAAAGGGAATGTCCCCCCTTTTAATTTTTTTTTCTGTAGTGTAGGGCTCCCTCCCCCACCCCAACCGCTTTAGTACTTTGTCTAAAAACTCCCCCGATCATTACTTACTTTGCCTCTCTCCCCCGACGTTCGTCATGGCCCTCTGCTTGCATGAAACTGCAAGCAGGGGGTCGGACCGGCAGCCGTGGCTTCTGGCTGTACAGGACTCGGGGGAAAAAGGCAAAGTAAGTATAGATTGGAGGGTTTTTTAGAAAAATTACTATATGGTTGGGGTTGGGGGAGGGAGCCCTACACTACAGAAAGGGGTTTGTAGCTATGGGGGAGAGCAAAACGGAGGGGAGGGATGGCTGCACTGAGTATGTGCAAATTTTCCCAGAGAAAAGACAGGAGGCAGAGTCCTATATGGACTCGGCCAGCTCCTGGTGTTCACTTTTTGGGATTTTGGAGGGACATTACAGGAGAACCATTTGGAGCAGGAATGTAAGGCAGGATTTTTCTACACTCACAGCGGGGCCAGAATGGGTTAAAATATAATTTTGGGGGTGTACATGCCCTTTAAAAGTAGTTTAAGGTTATATATTAGTACAAATATTTTTTTCAAAAGTTCACAAAGAGTAGATTAAAAACAATAGCCAGGCAAAATTGTCTTCAATGTTCTTTTTAAAGGAACTTAGATATGAATTCTCATTACCTCAAATAGTTTACTTTTTGGCACTTGCTCACTTAAGAATGCTAGACCTGTGAAGATACCAAAAGATTCATCTGCTGAAATGCTGGACTTGTGCCTGTTCTCTAAAGAGAGAAAAACACATTCCCAACACCTGCCCCAATTCAGAATGTTTGGATGTTCGTCCTTAGGGAGGGCTACCCTATTTCATCTTATTTCTGGTGGGTGTATTCTGAAAATCCTTCAGGTTATCAGAAATCATAAACTGATGCAGCTGTTAGAATCCTTTCCTGGCTATATGTTAAAAGAAAGAAAAATACTGCTGTAGTTATGATATGCTCAGGCTGTTCAGATTTACAGAATATTTTATACTTCAATCACATTCATTATGTGTATGAGCTAAAAATGCATTTTACTAATGAAAAATCAACATGTGCATCTTTATTCTAAGTATGTACAGCAAGAAAACTCAAACACATAATTATGAGAGTGCACAGACCATAAACATTTTATAATTTTACATGAACATTTTATTTTTTTATATTATCAATCCATATGAATAAAAAGTTATAACCGTCAGGCGTCCCTGATCGCTAATAAAAATACTAAGTCATGCTGGGTGTCTTCACTGCCTCCCCTCCATGTCCCAGTGTCAATTTCCCAATCAGAAAAATATTAGCAGATGGAATCCACTGAGTCCCTCAGATAACCACCAGCACAGTGTTCAAGAATATAAGGCACAGGCCCTCCATGCCTGGTAACAAACCCCTTATGTACGCAACACTGTCCTGGGCAAAGAAAGTTCAACGATATAGGTTAATCTCTTTTTGTCTGGGAAAGCCTTATGAACTTGGGCCCTAACTCTTGCATGGGTTAGACAGTTTCAGGTTAAGAGTGGACAACCAGACAGGATCCCGGGTTTTAAAGTCTGGATCAACATTCTACCTTGATCATAGAATCTTTTTATGGGATGATGCCTTTTAAAGACCCATGACAGGTTCTTAAGTCTTTTATCCACAGCTGAACAGATGAATTTTCCAAATATGTTGTCAGGAAAGTGGGATGGAAATCATAGTTAGAATAAATGGAGATCGTGGAAGAATGGATAGAGTTATTTTAGGCAATTGGATGACCAATCTATTTGAGAGAATGATGGTAGCATCTCAAATATTGTACTAATGTTTGATTTATGCATTCTGTTTGTCCGTTGGTTTGAGGGTAAAAAGCAGAAGAAAAGTTTTAAAGTGATTCCAAGCTTGGTACAAGAGTTTTCCAAAATCTTGAAGTACATTGGAAGCAATACGGGATAATGTAAGGTCTAACCACCTCTTTAATTATACATCTGCTGTTTGTGAAGCAGAAGGAGTATCTCTCAAAGGTATTAAATGAGCCATCTTCATGAATCAATCCACTACCATGAAGATATAGCAGAAAATACTTTAGAACATGGTAGGTCCACAATGAAGTCCATGGAGATCATTTCCCAGGTTTTGAGGACACTGGGAGGGATTAAGTCAGCCCCATGCCTTAATTTTGGGCTTTATTCTGGAGGCGATCCTCCAAGAAGACTCATAACCTTTGGAAAAGGCCTCCATGTTGGCCACCAAAAGTGGCGTTGAAAAAGATTAAGGTTTTACGGAATTCAAAGTGACCAGCCAGTGGATTATCGTAAGATGTAAGTTTTCTGGAACAAAGATTTATCCTTAAAGAAAAGGAACCCTCTGTAGTGGAGAGGTAGCTTGAAGGTGAGCACAGGAGTCTTTGAGGAGCAAAGTCGGTTTGATTAGAAAAAACTTTTTGCTTGTAAATAGAATCGGCCTTAATTCTGCTTCTGAGACAGAAAACATAGGAGAAAGAGCATCGGGGTTTGGTATTTTTGGAACCTAGGCAGAAAGTAATGTGAACGAACAGGAGAAAAAGAGAGCCCCCCTTGTTTAACAAGGATTTAATCTTTTTGCAGTCTTTAGGTATTCCAAATTCTATATCTGTGTAAATTAATATTGGGTGTGTGGCTCTTTCCAAAGATATCTCCACTCCCTGAGAGCTAATTTGATTGCAAGTAACTCTCTGTCTCCTTCATCAAAGTTCTGTTCGGCAGGGGACAGTTTTTTTGAGAAAAAGGATACAGGATGTTGCAAACCTTTGTTGCTCAATCTTTGAAAAAGGATGGCTCCTAATGAAATTTCGGAGGCATCTATTTCAAGAATAAATGGTTAAATAATATCTGGATGGTGAAAAACCGGGGCAGATGTGTAGAGTTTTTTGAGGAGCTCCAAGCATTGTGTGCCTCGGGTGACCAATAAAAAATGTATTTTCTAGTAAGTTTGTGTGATAGGGAGAATAATTGCTGAAAATTCTTAATAAAAAGTATGTAGAATTTGCAAAGCCTATAAACCGTTGTACGGATTTCTGTTACTAGGAATGGGCCATTCTAAAATAGCACAGAGACCTTTGGAATCCATCTTGACTTGATCAACAGGGATAAGATAAACCAAGAAAGTATTGAATCCTTCTCAAACACACTTTCTGTTTGGTCGAACATTTGTGCTGTCTTAGCCTTTCCAAGACCAAATGAATATGGGTTCGGTGGGAATCCAGAGATGAAGAGAAGATAAGGATGTCATCTAGATAACCCACTAAAAACTGATCAATAAAGTCTCTGAGGATATCATTAACAATGAGTTTGTTAAGCAAGCATGCATCCTTCGCGATAGATTTATGTGAGATAGGATAGGGTACCATGATTTGAAAAGAGAGTTTCTAAAAGCATTTCATGTGGATGGAAGCATCTTCTGTATAAATAACTCTAAAAATAAGTAATTTAATAGCAGATCTATTTAGCTGATACGTCTACAGCAAAGCAATAACCTGTCACCTTTGTTTTCCAGATATAGCTCACAATTCAGTGCTATAGTTAAAATCTTAAGAAACGCTTACCCATATTGAAAGCTGATAAGAGATTGGATATTACCTACTTGGACCAGTACCGTTTTGTCCCACGTCGTTCTATCACTCTGAGTAAACAACTGTCTCCCAGCGAATTGTCTCCATTGTAAAGAATCCTGTAATTGGTTTAGGAACCTGGGAATGTTTAGTGTGGACGCAAAAGGTGCATCACTTGTAAACATGTAAAGGTCAGTGGGATCTTTACTAGCTCCCATACGGGAAAAGAATTTCTAATTCGTGATTACATTAATTGTACTACTACGTACGTTTATATCCGCTTGAATGCGGTACCTGCCATTCTCAATATGTGGTTGTACCCACCAGGGCCCTAAAAGCTAGAGTCCGGGACATGTCGGAGCAATAATAATAAAGATATTGAGAGTACAGTAGCCAGACCCTTAACTCCTGCAATAATGGTAATACTTAATACTTATCTGTACTGGGTACACAACAGGTTAAAGGATAGTAGGAACAGAGATAGATATAAGAACTTAATTCAGGAAACTAAGTGGGTTTTTAATTTGGAAACTAGATATCCCATTGGCATAACTCCGTTTTCGATGTAAACTGTTTCACTGAGTGAGATATCATTATTTATTATCTTTATCAAGCGTGTATTAAGAATACAAGTGTCTATTAGATGTTATAAATCTTCCTTCATTGAGAGAATGATTTGTATATTCTTCTACATATACAATTATGAGTTGTTTTAGTGATTTATTAGTATGTATAGTCCTATCACAGAATTATGGCCACTAGAATCTTTGTAACATCTTTTTTTTCCCTCTGTTGGATAGTATTTGTGTTACACTGTGTATATATGTATCAATTTATTTAGAGACTGCACAGAGATCTGAGCCACTTGGATACTTGTATCTTTCCTTTATCTTTGGGTCTATCCTGTTTCCTACTCTATCCATCGCATCTTCCACAGTCCAGCTGCTTTCATTGATCCCTGTGTGACAGCCATGGCTTGGCTGTTCCGTAAGGGGTTATTACCAAATCGGACCTAGTAGCGGGAGGACGGAGACGCTGAGCACACTCCGTATGAGTATGATCTGTTTCCAGATTTTAAATGTGATCACATGGGTGTGTTGCGGTTAGGGATTGGAGTATAAAAAGGGGTGTGTTATAATGTATTCGTCCTATGATTAAGGACGATCAGTCTAACTCATCACGCGTGGAGCAATAAACTATTATCCTGATGTAATATTGCAGTGTGATTTCTTCATCCGGTGACCTTATTGGAGTGCGGAGCTTGTTCTTTTCTTCATTACCTATCATTAACAAAGTACTGAAAAGTTGCCGGGCATTGCAGAGGCCGAACGGAAAGTGTCTAAGCCTGACCTACAAGAAGTTTCCATTCCTCCCCTCTACGATTGCGAATGAGATATAAGCAACTCTTAAATCTAATTTGGAGAAAACCCTAGCTGTTAAAGTGTTTGAAAACAATCAGGAAACAATGGTAGGGGATAACAGTTTTTAATGGTAATCTTATTAAGAAAGTTCCTTCTTTTTAACAAAAAATATTCCTGCCCCGGCAGGGGAGTGGGAAAGTCGAATTAAACCCTTATTTAATTGTTGTTCAATAAAATCCTTTAGTACTGCTTGTTGGGTTCAGTGAGGGGAAAATTCTTCCAAAGGTTATTTTGCCTCTGGGAAGCAAGTCAATTGGAAAATCATATGGTCAATGAGGCGGCAGAATATTGGTACCAGAGTTATCAAAAACTCCAAGAAATCATAGTATTGTTTAGGAACAAGGTCTTTGTGGGGGGAATCTGCTGAGGAGCACAGGAGGCACTAGAGCTGTCTAAGAGGAAATATGGCAGTTTTGTGAGCAAAATTTGAAGAAAAGAGACTTTATTTGTAATCCAATTCATAGTAGGATTGTGTCTACAAACCAAGAAATCCAAGGAAATAGTACATAAGGGTGACGGAACAATATTAAACACTATAAACTCATGCTGATCGGCCATTGCAGTAACCGACAAACTTTAGTCTCTGAAAGACAAGGGCCAGACTTGAGAAAGAGTCATTGCCAAAAGTAAATTAAAAGATTCCTTTAGCTTAGAGATTGAGTGTATCTGTCTCTAAAAGAACTGCTTGCACCAGAGTCAAGGACTACTGAAGTCACCATAGTCCTTTCTTTGAACGCAAGGTGACAATGTAGGTAAATTTAAATGGTTAGAATTTGCAGACAAGGTAGGAGAGGCAAACGGACGATGAATCTACCTGTACCGGGTGGCCTGACTGGACAGTTACGTAAGAAATGTCCTGAATATCCGCAGTAGATAAGTAAGTTGGCTTGCCTTCGGCGAATTCTTCAGATGAAAGAGCTAGTAGCGTAGTGGTCAGACTTCCCTGCAGCTGGAAATAGCTCATCTGTAACACTTTAATGGACTGGTTAAGTTCGGACATCTGTTCACACAATGTCTGTAAGAAGCCACCTTCACAGGGTCCATTATTCAAGCTGACCGTTCTGTCAGATAGGGTGGGTGTAGCCTCAGTGGTGAAGGTGGCACCACATACTTTTCCTGAGTCTGGTAAACACTGAGGTAGAGGAGAGCTGTCCCAGCTCAGTAGGGTAAAGTGCCGGCAAGAATAGGCAAACAAAGGAAAATGTCACGGAATAGAAGATGTAGTGAAACCAGCACCTGGAGTGGGGGATGATGAGCTAAGTAATGATTGAGACCTGGAGCGGCTGTTGGTAGGTAGTTACACAGGAGTCCAAATAATTCCAATAGAGTACACCCCAGCACACCCCTTTTGGCACGGCCTTCAATTGATAGGTGCAATCCTCCCACCCTCCACCTCAAGGGCCACAGCAATACGGCATGCAAATAATTTGGAGGAGCACACAGTGTTTTATTGAGCAAAAAACCTACAATGTTTAGGGGGATAGACTACCTGAGAAGGGGAATTCATATCCCCCGAAAAGGTTGTATGTTTTTTGCTCAATAAAACACTGAAAATGAAGTAGTGTGCTCCTCCAACTTATCTGCATTGAAGTCTACAGGAGACCTGGTGCGTTGGATGATGAGGTAAGTAATGCGGTACCAGGAATGGCTGTTGGTAAGGTAGTAATTTTTTTTGGCCCTTTTTTTTGGAAAAAAAAAAAAAAAGCGGGTGATGATGAGGTAACGTTATTGGTAGGTTCGTGCGGAATCTTGCACATAGACAATAAAGAAGCGGCTCTTAAAAGGCGACTCATTGCACATAACAGTCACTGTGAAGAGTGGTGTAGTGAGTAGAGGGATTCGTTGAGAAAAAGAGAGACGATGATGGGGGGCTCTCTCTGAGCATTTTGCACATCCAACAGTCAGTAGAAATTACTGTTAGGAACATTCCAAGGTAGTGTGCATTCTGGGAAAGGAGGACCGTCACATAACCTGTCATCTCACTAAGGTCAACAGCAGGAATAGCAAGGGATATAATTCACTGATGAAACAAAATGGAAGAGAATATGTAGAATACTAGGTAAGATATGCATAATATTAGCTAAGGGTGAGATTTTCCTAGAGCTGCTATAGCTCTTGGGGTAAATCCCCCAATGCAATTCAATATCTATATTAGCTATCTTTAAAATCCAATGCTTAATGCAGAGCAAACAAGATACCAAATTGCCAGCGCTGGATGTGCAGTTGTCTTTTTGAATTCAACACCTGTCGCTAACATGTTAAGTTAAACCGCTCAAACCGATATTGAATCTATCCCATTGAAAATTTTAAAAATAATGATATTTTCCAGAACTTTCCTTTAAAGAGAGGTTGTTTTTCCTTACCCTGAGAGACTTTTTCTGGTAAGATATTGAATTTTCCAAAATGAAATAAAAGAATAAAATAGTAGTTTTTGGATAAGACGAATGTTGCATGCGGATGCTCAAAAGAGCGTGTCAGTGGCATACATCAGGGCCCAGGAGGTAAGTGCATCGTGCATCCCTAATGATCACGATCTGCTGTATTTAAACAGATCGTGCATCATTTACCATTTATCAACATTGAATCTCATCTGCCACTAGCACGCACCAATGTGACGTCAGATCTAGTGCTATGCACAGATCCCCCTGCAACGATGAAGAAGTGAAGGTGCGAAGGGTGGAGAGAAAAGGAAAAGTGAAGAAAACTTCAGTAAAGAAGAAAGGAGAAATGCAAAAAAAAAAAAAGCGGATACTAACATAGAAATGAAAAAGAAGTAAAAGGAACCCTCGCACAGGAGAAGAGCAACTACAATTATTCTAGTACATGTGAAGGTACCCCCAGACCAAGACGCTGAGAAACTTAGTCGCCTATGGGGACTGTAAACAAACCCTTGCAAATCCAAGTAAACTACATCTACTGCTATACCAAGCCTACTTTCTACTTACTTCCTACATAAAGCCAGCAGCTATTTGAACAAGATCTATTCCTCCTAAATCCATGCTGGTTACTACTTAAAATGTCAGTCCTTGAAACTACTCTAGAACATGTTCCCTTATTCACTTTCCAGGATCTTCCCCACCACTGAAGTTAACTTACGGCCTGTAATTACCGGCTGCGTGAATGACTACCTTTTTGAATATTGCAATAACATCAGCCTTTTTCCAATCCGAGGTCCACCACCGGACATGAGGGAATCTGGCCAAAAATAAGAATACAGTCCTATCGATAATGCCTAGATAAAACTGAACTTAGCTCCCTAAGTACACGAGGATGTATTTTATCTGGTCCAGGAGATTTATTAATATTACCCTTATTTAGTTCTTTCTGTACCATATCCTCGGTTAACCAAAGTGCACTTGAATCTTTTATACCATTATTGCTACTATACTCTATGATATATTTACTTGGATCTTCTATAGTGCATACAGAGGGAAAAAAATTATTAAGACATTAATTAAGACATTTGCTTTATCGCCATCCTCCGTAACTAACTTATCCCATTACTTAATGGTGCCACCATTCTCAGTCTCATCTTCTACTATTAATGTACTTTAAAAAAATTTAGGCTTAGTGATGCTTTGTTCAGCTATCCTAACTGCATTATTAATTTTATCTATTTTGATTGCTTTCTTACACTCCTTACAGTTTTTATAATCCCTAAAGGCCCTTTCCGTTCCCTCGGCCAAAGGTTTTAATGCCTTTTCTTCCTTTCCATTTGCCTCTTTACATCAATTCAGCCACATGGGCGCAGATTTGTTTTTTTACATTTATTTCCCAAGGGTATAAATGTAGGTGTGAACTGGCTTAAAATCCCATTGAACACAGTCCACTTCTGTTCATACCTTTTCCTGATAATACATTATCCCAGTTGACATTCTAGAGCTGCCTTTAACCTGGGAAATTTGCCTTCCCGAAATTAAAAGTCTTGTTAACCCAGCGCACTTTTCCTTTTGATAAAAAGTCCAAATGCCACTATTTCAGGTTACTATTCCCTAAGCCTCCAGTTACCTTTATATCTATAATGCGCTCCACAATGTTAGATATGACCAGATCCAACAGAGCCCCTTTGCTAGTAGGAACCTCAACCACCTGTGAGAGAAAATAATCCTGCAGCAAATTCAGGAACTCATCGCCTTTATCTGTGATGGCAGTTCCACCACACCAATCAATGTCAGGGTAATTAAAGTCCCCCATAATGAGCAGGGGCACTTCTAGGGGTTTTGCTGCCTGAGCCAAACTTTAGAATGCTGCCTTTGATTTTCTCCGGGCGGCGCGCACAGCCGCCGCATTAAAGTGGGCGTGGCTTTGTCCGTGGGCGTGGCTTTGTGAGTGGGCATGGCTAACATTTTAAGATTTTGAGCTTGTAAACAATTCCTCAGTCAGTCGATTAGCAATAATGTCAATTTTTATAAACAGGTATCACATCCCTCCAATAGCTTGTGTTGTCACTACTATATTGCTCCTTTCAGGCTTTTGTGGGTCCAACTTACTTGTTTTAAAGCCTGTGCTATACATGTTACAGTAAATTAGAAATTCCATACTTTCTGTAGTATAAAAGATTTTACCCAAAAGATTTGTAAGCCCTGCCACCACATCAAGGTAGACTCTTTCAGCAGGCCACTGAATCCAGCAACCCCCCCATGATAAGACCGCAGGGAGGGAGGTACAGCCAGCCCAGGCCACTGAATCCAGCCAGCCCCCCCCCCCCGTCCATCATAAGACCCAGGCCAGTCCCCAGGGAGGGAGACACCCCCCCCCAATCACCACCCCCCCAAGCTTAGGACCTGTCCTGGCTGTCTGTGATGTGCACATATATATAGTTATTTATTTATTTTATACAGATGAGACAGTCACATTACTTACAGTTGCAGCCTTGCAGGCAGAAGGCAGCTAACTCATGTGGTGGTGTGTGTGCGACTGCTCGGTCTGCTCCAACTTGGCTTTGCCTTCTGTCGAACCTCCACTGTGCACTGTCTGATCTTCTGATCTTCTCACAGTGACATCACAGTGACAGACAGTGTGTGCAGACAGTGCAGTGCTGTGCTGGGCTGGCCTGCTGGCCACTCCAAACTCCCTCCACACAGCACAGGAAAGTCCGGACTCCGGAATGACCTCATGATGACCAGGCTGTAACTGTGAGTCCTCAACGTTACTTGACGTCGGGTCGGGAGCGCGCTGCAACTTGCCAGACCAGTGCCGCAGCCTATCATCAGCCACAGCCACCAGTCCATAGCCTCGCGGCTCGCGTCGCATGGTCACACCGCCAGCAGTGTTACTCCCAGGTGCGCTTCCTTCTCCCTTCCCACAAAGATAAGCAGGCCATTCTTGCGCTAGTCGCGCATGCGCGGCGCTTGCCTTAACCACCCACCAGCGTGTGCGAGTGGTTATGTACAAATGAAAAATTTGGGGGGGGGCTTTAATTTTCCGCCTTTGGCAGGATGCCGCCTGAGTCACATGACTCAGTGAACCTCATTACAGATGCGGCCCTGATAATGAGCACACTCCCCAAACTTGCAGCCCTTGCCAAATGCATATGAAGTTGACTCACATCCTCTCTGCTAGCATTTGGCGGCTTATAGCAGACACCAACAATGACATTACCCCCTTTGCTGTTGCCTAATTCCACCCATATTGACTCCACTTATCATCCATATCAGCACAGTTATCTATTCTTTTAAATTTGGCTTCAATTCTTTTTTAACATAAACAGCAGCATGTCTAGCAGCATGTCTCAAAGCATGTTTAGCAGTATGTCTAGCTGAGCGCAAAACACCAAATCCTCTCTCTATTTTTTTTCTTAAAGGGAATGTCCACCCCTTTTAATTTTTTTTCTGTAGTGTAGGGCTCCCTCCCCCACCCCAACCGCTTTAGTACTTTGTCTAAAAACTCCCCCGATCATTACTTACTTTGCCTCTCTCCCCCGACGTTCTGTCATGGCCCTCTGCTTGCATGAAACTGCAAGCAGGGGGTCGGACCGGCAGCCGTGGCTTCTGGCTGTACAGGACGTCGGGGGAAAAAGGCAAAGTAAGTATAGATTGGAGGAGTTTTTTAGAAAAATTACTATAGTGGTTGGGGTTGGGGGAGGGAGCCCTACACTACAGAAAAGGGGTTTGTAGCTATGGGGGGAGAGCAAAACGGGAGGGAGAGGGATGGCTGCACTGAGTATGTGCAAATTTTCCCAGAGGAAAGACAGGAGGCAGAGTCCTATATGGACTCGGCCAGGCTCCTGGTGGTCACTTTTTGGGATTTTGGAGGGACATTACAGGAGAACCATTTGGAGCAGGAATGTAAGGTCAGGATTTTTCTACACTACACAGCGGGGCCAGAAGTGGGTTAAAATATAATTTTGGGGGTGTACATGCCCTTTAAAAGTAGTTTAAGGTTATATTATTAGTACAAATATTTTTTTCAAAAGTTCCACAAAGAGTAGATTAAAAACAATAGCCAGGCAAAATTGTCTTCAAATGTTTCTTTTTAAAGGAACTTAGATATGAATTCTCATTACCTCAAATAAGTATTACTTTTTGGCACTTGCTCACTTAAGAATGCTAGACCTGTGAAAGATACCAAAAGATTCATCTGCTGAAAATGCTGGACTTGTGCCTGTTCTCTAAAGAGAGAAAAAACACATTCCCAACACCTGCCCCAATTCAGAATGTTTGAGATGTTCGTCCTTAGGGAGGGCTACCCTATTTCATCTTATTTCTGGTGGGTGTATTCTGAAAATCCTTCAGGTTATCAGAAATCATAAACTGATGCAGCTGTTAGAATCCTTTCCTGGCTATATGTTAAAAAGAAAGAAAAATACTGCTGTAGTTATGATATAGCTCAGGCTGTTCAGATTTACAGAATATTTTATACTTCAATCACATTCATTATGTGTATGAGCTAAAAATGCATTTTACTAAATGAAAAATCACAATGTGCATCTTTATTCTAAGTATGTACAGCAAAGAAAACTCAAACACATAAGTATGAGAGTGCACAGACCATAAACATTTTTATAATTTTACATGAACATTTTTATTTTTTATATTATCAATCCATATGAATAAAAAGTTATAACCGATCAGGCGTCCCTGATCGCTATATAAAATACTAAGTCATGCTGGGTGTCTTCACTGCCTCCCCTCCATGTCCCAGTGTCAATTTCCCAAGTCAGAAAAATATTAGCAGATGGAATCCACTGAGTCCCTCAGATGACCACCAGCACAGTGTTCAAAGAATATAAGGCACAGGCTCCTCCATGCCTGGTAACAAACCCCTTATGTACTGCAACACTGTCCTGGGCAAAGAAAGTTCATACGATATAGGTTAATTCTCTTTTTGTCTGGGAAAGCGCTTATGAACTTGGGCCCTAACTTCTTGCATGGGTTAGACAGTTTCAGGTTAAGAGTGGACAACCAGACAGGATCCCGGGTTTTAAAGTCTGGATCAACATTTCTACCTTGATCATAGAATCTTTTTATGGGATGATGCCTTTTAAAGACCCATGACAGGTTCTTAAGTCTTTTATCCACAGCTGGAACAGATGAATTTTCCAAATATGTTGTCAGGAAAGTGGGATGGAAATCATAGTTAGAATAAAATGGAGATCGTGGAAGAATGGATAGAGTTATTTTAGGCAATTGGATGACCAATCTATTTGAGAGAATGAGGTGTAGCATCTCAAATATTGTACTAATGTTTGATTTATGCATTCTGTTTGTCCGTTGGTTTGAGGGTAAAAAGCAGAAGAAAAGTTTAAAGTGATTCCAAGCTTGGTACAAAGAGTTTTCCAAAATCTTGAAGTACATTGGAAGCAATACGGGATAATGTAAGGTCTAACCACCTCTTTAATTAATACATCTGCTGTTTGTGAAGCAGAAGGAGTATCTCTCAAAGGTATTAAATGAGCCATCTTCATGAATCAATCCACTACCATGAAGATATAGCAGAAAATACTTTAGAACATGGTAGGTCCACAATGAAGTCCATGGAGATCATTTCCCAGGGTTTTGAGGACACTGGGAGGGATTAAAGTCAGCCCCATGCCTTAATTTTGGGGCTTTTATTCTGGAGGCGATCCTCACAAGAAGACTCATAACCTTTGGAAAAGGCCTCCATGTTGGGCCACCAAAAGTGGCGTTGAAAAAGATTTAAGGTTTTACGGAATTCAAAGTGACCAGCCAGTGGATTATCGTAAGATGTAAGGTTTCTGGAACAAAGATTTTATCCTTAAAGAAAAGGAACCCCTCTGTAGTGGAGAGGTAGCTTGAAGGTGAGCACAGGAGTCTTTGAGGAGCAAAGTCGGTTTGGATTAGAAAAAAGCTTTTTGCTTGTATAATAGAATCGGCCTTAATTTCTGCTTCTGAGACAGAAAACATAGGAGAAAGAGCATCGGGGTTTGGTATTTTTGGAACCTAGGCAGAAAGTAATGTGAAACGAGAATCAGGAGAAAAAGAGAGCCCTCCTTGTTTAACAAGGATTTAATCTTTTTGCAGTCTTTAGGTATTCCAAATTCTTATGATCTGTGTAAATTAATATTGGGTGTGTGGCTCTTTCCAAAAGATATCTCCACTCCCTGAGAGCTAATTTGATTGCAAGTAACTCTCTGTCTCCTTCATCAAAGTTCTGTTCGGCAGGGGACAGTTTTTTTGAGAAAAAGGATACAGGATGTTGCAAACCTTTGTTGCTCAATCTTTGAAAAAGGATGGCTCCTAATGAAATTTCGCAGGGGTCTACCAAAAAAAAAGTTGTTTCTAGTAAGTTGTGTGATAGGGAGAATAATTGCTGAAAATTCTTAATAAAAAGTATGTAGAAGTTTGCAAAGCCTATAAACCGTTGTACGGATTTCTTGTTACTAGGAATGGGCCATTCTAAAATAGCACAGAGACCTTTGGAATCCATCTTTACTTGATCAACAGGGGATAAGATAAAACCAAGAAAAGGTATTGAATCCTTCTCAAAGTCACACTTTTCTGCTTTGGTCGAACAATTTGTGCTGTCTTAGCCTTTCCAAGACCAAATGAATATGGGTTCGGTGGGAATCCAGAGATGAAGAGAAGATAAGGATGTCATCTAGATAAACCACTAAAAACTGATCAATAAAGTCTCTGAGGATATCATTAACAAATGAGTTTGTTAAGCAAGCATGCATCCTTCGCGATAGATTTATGTGAGATAGGATATGGGTACCATGATTTGAAAAGAGAGTTTCTAAAAGCATTTCATGTGGATAGGAAGCATCTTCTGTATAAGAGTAACTCTAAAAATAAGTAATTTAATAGCAGATCTATTATAGCTGATACGTCTACAGCAAAGCAATAACCTGTCACCTTTGTTTCCAGATATAGCTCTCAATTCAGTGCTATAGTTAAAATCATTAAGAAACGCTTATCCATATTGAAAGCTGATAAGAGATTGGATATTACCACTTTGGACCAGTACCGTTTTGTCCCACGTCGTTCTATCACTCTGAGTAAACAACTGTCTCCCAGCGAATATGTCTCCATTAGTAAAGAATCCTGTAATTGGTTAGGAACCGTGGGAATGTTTAAGTGTGGACGCAAAAGGTGCATCACTTGTAAACATGTAAAGGTCAGTGGGATCTTTACTAGCTCCCATACGGGAAAAGAATTTCTAATTCGTGAGTACATTAATTGTACTACTACGTACGTTATATACCGCTTGGAATGCGGTACCTGCCATTCTCAATATGTGGGTTGTACCACCAGGGCCCTAAAAGCTAGAGTCCGGGAACATGTCGGAGCAATAAATAATAAAGATATTGAGAGTACAGTAGCCAGACCCTTTAACTCCTGCAATAATGGTAATACTATAATACTTATCTGTACTGGGTACACAACAGGTTAAAAGGATAGTAGGAACAGAGATAGATATAAGAACTTAATTAAACAGGAAACTAAGTGGGTTTTTAATTTGGAAACTAGATATCCCATTGGCATGAACTCCGTTTTCGATGTAAACTGTTTCACTGAGTGAGATATCATTTATTTATTATCTTTATCAAGCGTGTATTAAGAATATCAAGTGTCTATTAGATGTTATAATATCTTCCTTCATTGAGAGAATGATTTGTATATTCTTCTACATATACAATTATGAGTTGTTTTAGTGATTTATTAGTATGTATTAGTCCTATCACAGAATTTATTGCCACTAGAATCTTTGTAACATCTGTTTTCCCTCTGTGGATAGTATGTGTTACACTGTGTATATATGTATCAATTTATTTAGAGACTGCACAGAGATCTGAGCCACTTGGATACTTGTATCTTTCCTTTATCTTTTGTGTCTATCCTGTTTCCTACTCTATCTCATCGCATCTTCCACAGTCCAGCTGCTTTCATTTGATCCCTGTGTGACAGCCATGGCTTGGCTGGTTCCGTAAGGGGTTAATTACCAAATCGGACCTAGTAGCGGGAGGACGGAGACGCTGAGCACACTCCGTATGAGTAATGATCTGTTTCCAGATTTTTAAATGTGATCACATGGGTGTGTTGGCGGTTAGGGATTGGAGTATAAAAAGGGGTGTGTTAATAATGTATTCGTGCCTATGATTAAGGACGATCAGGTCTGAAACTCATCACGCGTGGAGCAATAAACTATTATCCTGATGTAATATTGCAGTGTGATTTCTTTCATCCGGTGACCTTATGTTGAGTGCGGAGCTTGTTCTTTTCTTCATTACCTATCATTAACAAAGTACTGAAAAGTTGCCGGGGCATTGCAGAGGCCGAACGGAAAGTGTCTAAGCCTGACCTACAAGAAGTTTTCCATTCCTCCCCTCTACGATTGCGAATGAGATTATAAGCAACTCTTAAATCTAATTTGGAGAAAACCCTAGCTGTTAAAGTGTTTGAAACAAGTCAGGAAACAATGGTAGGGGATAACAGGTTTTTAATGGTAATCTTATTAAGAAAGTTCCTTCTTTTTAACAAAAAAGATTCCTGCCCCGGCAGGGGAGTGGGAAAGTCGAATTAAACCCTTATTTAAGTTGTTGTCAATAAAATCCTTTAGTACTGCTTGTTTGGGTTCAGTGAGGGGAAAAATTCTTCCAAAGGTTATTTTGCCTCTGGGAAGCAAGTCAATTGGAAAATCATATGGTCAATGAGGCGGCAGAATATTGGTACCAGAGTTATCAAAAACATCCAAGAAATCATAGTATTGTTTAGGAACAAGGTCTTTGTGGGGGGAATCTGCTGAGGAGCACAGGAAGGCACTAGAGCTGGTCTAAGAGGAAATATGGCAGTTTTGTGAGCAAAAATTTGAAGAAAAAGAGACTTTATTTGTAATCCAATTCACAGTAGGATTGTGTCTACAATACCAAGAAATCCAAGGAAATAGTACATAAGGGTGACGGAACAATATTAAACACTATAAACTCATGCTGATCGGCCATTGCAGTAACCGACAAACTTTTAGTCTCTGAAAGAACAGGGCCAGACTTGAGGAAAGAGTCATTGGCCAAAAGTAAATTAAAAGATTGTCCTTTAGCTTAGAGATTGAGTGTATCTGTCTCTAAAAGAACTGCTTGCACCAGAGTCAAGGACTACTGAAGTCACCATAGTCCTTTCTTTGAACTGCAAGGTGACAATGTAGGTAAATTTAAATGGTTAGAATTTGCAGACAAGGTAGGAGAAGGCAAACAGACGATGAATCTACCCGTAGCGGGTGGCCTGACTGGACAGTTACGTAAGAAATGTCCTGAATATCCGCAGTAGATAAGTAAGTTGGCTTGCCTTCGGCGAATTCTTCAGATGAAAGAGCTAGTAGCTAGTGGTCAGACTTTCCCTGCAGCTGGAAATAGCTCATCTGTAACACTTTAATGGACTGGTTAAGTTCGGACATCTGTTCACACATGTCTGTAAGAAGCCACCTTCACGAGGGTCCATTATTCAAGGCTGACCGTTCTGTCAGATAGGGTGGGTGTAGCCTCAGTGGTGAAGGTGGCACCACATACTTTTCCTGAGTCTGGGTAAACACTGAGGTAGGAGAGAGCTGTCCCAGGGCTCAGTAGGGTAAGAGTGCCGGCAAGAATAGGCAAACAAAGGAAAATGTCACGGAATAGAAGATGTAGTGAAACCAGCACCTGGAGTGGGGGATGATGAGCTAAGTAATGATTGAGACCTGGAGCGGCTGTTGGTAAGGTAAGTACTACAGGAGTCCAAATAATTCCAATAGAGTACACCCCAGCACACCCCTTTTGGCACGGCCTTCAATTGATAGGTGCAATCCTCCCAGCCCTCCACCTCAAGGGCCACAGCAATACGGCAATGCAAATAATTTGGAGGAGCACACAGTGTTTTATTGAGCAAAAAACCTACAATGTTTAGGGGGATATGACTACCTGAGGAAGGGGAAGTCATATCCCCCGAAAAGTTGTATGTTTTTTGCTCAATAAAACACTGAAAATGAAGTAGTGTGCTCCTCCAACTTATCTGCATTGAAGTACTACAGGAGACCTGGTGCGTTGGATGATGAGGTAAGTAATGCTGTAGACCAGGAATGGCTGTTGGTAAGGTAAGTATTGCTGGAGCGGTGGATGATGAGGTAAGTAATGCTGGAGACTCTGGGACACTGGAACAGGAGGCTGGGGAAAAGGACAGGGAAACTGGAAGTCATGGAGCAAGCAACAAGCATGGTAACAAGCAAAAAGTGTTTAGGGAAGAAAAACAGTCAAGACTGACCTGATAGATGTGCCCAGTATAAGAGGAGACTTCCTGGAGTGACTTCAGCGTGCACGCCAGTGCATGTGGCGTGTGACATCACCAATTGCGTTGTGCGCATGACGTCACTAAATGCTTTGCAGAATTCCCTCCTGGTCTGCCTCCTATTAACTAAAGAGGCTGGCCATGAAGGGGGACAGAGGAGGACCATGACAACGTATGTCTATACTACACTAGAACAAAATTATAAAGGGAAAAAGATAAGAATTGTGAAACATTCTAACTAGCTGAGTCTCCAAGGTACAAAGGTTTTGTTTTTAATATATGCAGCAGTAATGAATAAAGGCACCATTAGCTGCATTTTCTGTGAAATTAAACCATTCAGCAAGCTTCAGAATGTATTGCACATCCTTTATCTTCTTATAGAACTGCAAGCTTTGTGTGTTCTAGATTGTGTTTTAAATAAATTTTCCCTTGGAACTTTTTTATAGAATATAAAGAATAATAGTAATTTGGATAGTTCCTAGCCCTTGACAAATTCTTGTTTTACATCTGGTATTATGAAACTATGATTCAAACAAATAATCTATTGTTAGGTTATATTTCATGATTAAACAAAGGAATCGCAGAATAAAGTTAATTCCACAAGAGATATTTAATATGATACTTTTAAACAGAGTCAACGTTGCTGATGTGATTGGTATCACAGTCGGCAATCTTAAAATGAATTCCATGTGATCGACTCCAACTTCTACATGAAAAACATTTCCTGCTAGTCACTTATTCAGTGGAATGACTAGTTTCTTCATAGCAAACAGACATACAACGATATTTCAAAAAATCAATTTGTCAACTGAAAATTCCGAATTGAATTCCACAGTTTTCTTTTAACTCTTTAGTCCACAATAAAAACTTACTCTGGAAAGAGACTGCTGTACTTTTATGTGGTATGTAATAGTATATTTATATATATATATTTTGTTTGTCCTTGTCAGGCTCATTTTACGCACAGCATTTACCGGATCACACCAGCATGCACAGGACTTAGGAGCAGTCAGCAGAAAAACATAATGTACTATGCATCAAAAATAAAGTAAAATGGGGGGTCGCGGAGCCAAGCACAAATGGGAGCAGATGCACACTGACACAGCTCCCGCTCAAGGCCAACTCAAAAGATAAAGGGAAAAGCAAGCACCCCCAAACCCACACAAATAAAGTCCCCACTTACCCCAGAAGATGACCAAAAGGAACGGGTGCAAAAACAAGGGGAAGGACCGCAAGATCACGGACTTCTTTGGAGACCCGACCGTGATCCAAGATGGCGCCGGTGACACCACGCGATCCAGCTTCAGACACCAGGGCCCTGAATCAGAGGTAAAAAACAATATAACACCTCTAAAATCCAAAAACAAACACACGATCCCTCTAAACTATATGGACAGAGAACCCAGATCAGGGGACAAATTGGGCCCTCAAGGGAAACCTGAATTTGCACAAAAAAAAAGCACAAAAACAATAAATATTGCAAATATAGTGGACAGTGATACAGAGCTATTAGATAATACACCACCCATAAATAGACAAAGCCCTACGTTAGAAATAAACTCAAAGGATGAGGGCCCAAAAACTATACTACAAAAAAGGCAATCTACTTTAAAGAAATCAACCACTCAGCGATAATACAGACCAAGAACCACCGATAACTCTAGTGATAATGACTCAACTATTTACCTCTTTTCAAAAAGCTATCAGTTAAGATATACAGAATGCAATAACTGGAGTTAAAGAATCTGTGGAGGATCTAGCCAACAGAGTTTCCACAAAAATTTGGGGGATGGTCTGGGGAACCCGTAAATATAACCAAAACGTATTTTAAAACTATCTTTCCTATCGATCGGGCTGTTTTCAAGCTTCCACATTCTATTTTCGAGAATTACTGAAATCGATCATTAGTTTTGAGGGTTATTTCAATAATCGTCTATTTTCGATTTCCATAAACATCTATTTTCGATTTTTGATAATCATCTATTTTCGATCATCGTCTATTTTCAATAAAAATAGAAAATTCAGAAAATCTGGGTTCCATGAAATCCGGGAGTTCCGAAAGTTTCATCAGGACTTCGAAACCCTCAGATTCGATTTCAAACCGGGTTCTATTCAAACCCACATTACATCTCTATTCTTCAATGATATCTCACCAATGACAATGATACAAAGAAAGGAACTGACACCCATAACATTACTCTTAAGGAAAGAGTAAAAAACACGGAATAAATTACAAATGGGGATTTCCCACCAAACTTACAATTTTAAGAGAAGGACAAAGTCATACAATTACCTCACCGGAGGAAGGAAATCAACTACTAAAAGCCTGGAACTCATTGAGCCCAAATAACTCAACACTTACCCCAAAAAATAACTTATCCCCCAAACTAGCAAAAGGGTGGGAAATACACCTGCCTGACTTTGAACCCATAATAGAAAATACAGCAGATAATAGGCCCATGGAACTTCCCCCCACAACAAGGCAAAATTCCAAACTCCAAATCGAATACAATAGGCCACCTACCATTATTATCCAGTTTACAAATTTCAGTTTTGATTTTAATGTTATTGTTTGAATTATGTTCTAATTTTAGGTACAATGACAAATTGAGGTACAAAAATAATGAACTAAGCTCTAAAAATGATTGTGTTAAAAAATTCAATGTAAACATTGTCATCCATCAATCTAGAACAAGAACTACAAAAATATCTTTCTAGCTAATGGACCGAAAAAGAAAAATGGTATTGATAGCATTGAGAAACTCTAGCAGTTAAAATTTACGAATGTTTAAAAGAAAGAAATGGTAGATATTTGATTCTGGTCTGTGAAATAAACAATGTAATGTATACAATTGCAAATGTTTATGCCCCCCCCATGTGAACAATTTTTTTTAACAAAAATTATGAAAAAAATCAGGAAAATTGCTAAAGGCTCCATATTCATATGTGGAGACTTCAATCAAATAGCCAATACAAACAGTACAACTAAATCCATTTTTTACAAGGGAAGACCTGTATGACATATGGAGGCCGTTAAACATTAGAGAACGAGATTATACTTTCTGTTCAAATGTCCACAATTCGTACTCAAAAATTGATTTTGGTTTAACGGATAAGTGGTTACTGCAAAAATTCAAAAAAGCAAAAATAGGTACAACTACTCATATAACTGACACATAAAGTATTATCACAGTTATAAAGCATAACAAAAATGTCAAGTATAACAAAAATATAGAAATTCAGCCAGCTCTATTTATAGCATCTTTTTGCCGGTCTAACCACGCTGTTGAGAAAGTCCGTTTGGACGAAACGCGTTCAGCGTTCTCAATTTCTGGCTCACTGATATTGCCTCTACATGGGCCCTCTTTATCCACTGGGACCCCCCTATGATTTGACCTTTGCAGCACCTCTGACGGTTAAGTAGGTACTGGACTGCTATTTTTGACTGTTGGATATTGACTTTGTGCACTTGTCATATTACTTATTGTAGAGGTTTATATCATTTTGTGATATGTTTTTAGAGTTTTAATTCCGATCTATGTTCTACATGTGTACCCCTACATTTGGACCTTTTATGGGTCTCCCAATAAAGGGTTTTTATTTATATACATAAACTATTCTTGAGTGCGGTACTTCTTTCCTTTTCTCTTGTTTTTCAATATTAATTATAGTGCCTGCACCTGGGTCCACTTGGACCAGTTACTTGTATATCCTGTGCCTCAAATAATCCTGTTTATGTCTCTATTATACTCTCATTGACCAACCAAGAAAACTCTCTAACACAAACTAAGAAAATATTTACAGAATACAGCCATTTCTCGCAATATAAAATAAACTAATCTAAATCATCAATACTAGAAATAAATATAGACAACCACACTAAATTTAGAATACAGAATAAATTCAAAGTTAAATGGGAAAATCACAAAATCAAATACCTAGGAATCTATATAAGTCACCCATAAACTAATATGTATCAAGATAATTACGAACCTCTGATACAGGAAACAATTAAAGAATTAAATGGATGGAACACCAAATACCTATCATTGACAGGTAGAATAGCAACACTCAAAATGATGATTATTCCAAAATTCTTATATATATTTAGAACCCTACCAATTCAGGTCCCTACTAAATTTTTTTACACAAGCCAACAAAATCTTTACAAACTTTATATGGAACAACAAAAAACATAAAATAAATATGAAAGTACTGACAGAAACTAAAAGGTCAGGAGGCATGGACATGCCACAAATACAAGACTACCATGAAGCCACTATAATTAAACCACTGAAACACTGATGGCAAAACACAAATAATAGACAGTAAAGGTCCCATACAGTTAGAACAGACAATAAAAAAAAAATAATTGCCCTTTCTGCTTCCTTTCTGATATTCAGCAGGGGCGACGCCATGAGCATTTGCCTCACATTGCCTCATTAGAGAAAACAGATACCTTTGCTAGAAAAGAACAGAACTCATCATTAAATATCAGGTTACAAATGCTTGTGGGTACCACATGGGGCTGTAAGATAATGGGCCATGGGGGGCCTGCAACTGGAGGGACCATGGGGTCCATGAGTGGGGGGGATCAGGGTGGCTGTAAAGGGGAGGAGGAGACACAGGACAGATTGACTGACAGTTTCAGAGCAGGAAGTGCAGGGGACCTGGTGATGCTGCTGCTATATCACACACAAAAATGTAAATATCTTCAAAACTATTCAAAATAAACAATGGAAATAAAGTGCAAAAATTCCCATGGGAGCAATTCCTATCAATTTACCTAAAGTCATTTTTGGACCATAGTTCTCTTTTAAGGTCAAGCTTTATGGATTTTAAGTGGTGACATTTGCTCTATCTCGATTGAAACTTGGTGGTGGGACCCTTCTTGAGGAGTTCCTGTTCTGTGACCTACAGTATGTAACTATTGACATCATTGATCATTGCCAATTTCCCTTTCACAAATAAAATCAATGACTTATTCTAATTTAGCAATTCCACAGTTGCCAGTTAACATAGTGAAAAGCACTATGAAAAAGTATTATCCTTGGGGAAGAGTTATATATTATTACCTAGAAAAACAAAAAGGAGCTTTTTCATATTATTGCAACTGTTTCTTAACTAAATTAATAAACAGTTGCATATGGAATGGAAATGCCCCTTTGTGTGACACACACTAGACTGTAAAGCAGGCAGCCATGATGGATACTATTACAGCATGGATTGGAATATGAATTAAACAACTAAATTCCCTTATGTTTCTTGAAATGCATCTTAATTAAGTTACTATTAAGTAACGATTTGGAATGTTTTATACCCAAAGGAAAGACTGCATTTCTCAGAGAATTATAAAACCGTAATTATATGTCGCATTTAATACAGGGTAATTCCCATTTCTGTGGAAATTAGATAAGTTATGTATAACAAAAAACAAAGCAATAAAACAATGGCACCCTGAAGAAAGTGCAGAACTTTGATATTGCGATTTGCAACCATCTATTACACAAATAAAAATGCAGATCCCATCGGAATACTTTGGTTAGGGAATTAGAAGCTTGTCTATCTTTTAATAAATGTAATAACTAAAATCACATATTACCATAACATAAAAATGTGTGAGAGAATAAAGAACAAAATAAGACATACAATGGAGAGATTTAAAGTATACACTGGATTTTCTTTTTAAAAGGAAAGGGTTCAGTGCTGGTTGCGCAGATTGTGGAGATTAAAAATATACCACAAACACCGGATTTTCATCTTAAAGGGCATGTCCAACCCTTTTTCTTACTTTTGCTATACAGTAGGGCTTCCTCCCCCAGCCCCAACCACTATAATAGTTTAAGCAGAAACTCCCCCCAACTCTACTTACCTTACCTCTTTCCTCTGGCGTACTGTCCCGGCCCTCTGCTTGCATCAAACTGCAAGCAGGGTGCCGGACCGGCAGCCGCACCTGTGATTGGCTGAGAACTGGCAGTGGAGAATGCCGGGGTAGAGAGGTAAGGTAAGTATAGTTCGAGGGGGTTTCTGTTAAAAATAATTATAGTGGTTGGGGCTGGGGGAGGAAGCCCTACTGTATACCAAAGGGGTTTGTAGCTAGGGGGAGGGAGAGCAAAACGGGTGGGAGCGGGAGGGAGAGGGAGGGGGGGGAGGACTGCAGTGCGCATGATATAATTCTCCCAGACGAGAGACAGGAGGCAGAGTCCAATATGGACTCTGCCAGGCTCCTGGTGGCCAGTTTTCTGGACTTTGGAGGGGCATAGCAGGGCAGCAATTTGGAGCTGGGATGTAAGGTAAGGATTTTACTACACTACACAGTGGGGTCATTAGTGGGTTAAATTATAGTTTTGGGGGTGGACATGCCCTCTAAAGGGAAGGGAACCGTGGTGATTGCATGTGTTTTACAAAATACATCCGTGCGGCTGAAAGCAATCCAATGTGGCATTTTTATAGTGTTTTTATAACTCCAGCTTGTTGCAAGCATTAAAGTCAAGCAAAAATGCAAATCCTGATTAGGACTTACCCAGAGGCAAGACTGAATGAAGAAAAGCAGAGCACTTGGAACTTGCAAATCTCTCTAAATATTTTTGTTGGTTGTACAACTACAAATCTTTACTGGTCCCTGACTTGGGCATGCTGGGATATAGGGTTTTAGAACAGAAGTTTCAAAAGTTTAAGAACAGTAAATTCTCTTAAAGAGTATGTCCGCCCTAAAGAAAAACTTTTTATAGGTTGTAGGGCACCCCTGCCCATCCCCAACTGCTATATCAGATTAATAATAATCAATAATCAGAACTCTACTTACAGCCCCTCGCTCCTGCGGCACTCTGATCCGGCTGAGAGGCAGCCAATCACACACTTGTCTGCTGGCAATGCAGTGCGCCGCGGGAGAGAAGGTCTGTAAGTATATTTACGATTCTTTTTTTAGTAATCTAGCGGTTGGGGGTGGGCTGGGGTATGCTAGGTGGCAGGGCAGCCAGGGAGGGAGGGGGGAAAGGCCTCCCCTGCGCATGTCACAATTCTTCCAAGAGGACAGATTAGAGGAAGAAACCTTTTGACAGGAAGATAGCTCCTACTTTCCTGGACTTTTGACAAGCACTGCAGGAGAACCCTAAGGAGCAGTGATGTACGGTAAGGATTTTTTTAAACTTCACAGTGGGGCCAGTATTGTGTTAAATTTTAGTTTGGGGGGTGGACATGAATTTTAACGCAATTTGAAAGCCTGAATTGCAATGCAGCTGTGCATTTTAACACATTAAATGTTATTTTACTCACCATTGGACCACCACGCCCTAATTCTCCAGGAAGTCCTGGTGTACCCCTAGCCCCCTGCAAACACATAAAAACTTTACATTAGTTAATTATAGCCATATTTTAATTCTTCCCTAGCATGTTCCACATTAAATATTTGTAAATTTAGCTAGAATATGAAAAATAATCTATGATGCTCTGATAAATAAAAAAACAAAATGTCAGACATTCTGTGGGTATTTATATATGCTATGTTTTAAATTATTGACTCATGTGGGAAATACTTGCACTGGTGATCAGTTTCCAAGGTATTAAAATATTTAAAAGGCAAGTGGTTTAATTAATCAAATTTATATGCAGCTAGTAAAAAGGGAAGGTTGATCACACTGGAGGCACTCTGTACTTTTGAGATTTGAGGCAAAAAGTGGTTTAAATTGCAAAATGTCTTGATCTAATGGCACTTACTAGAGCCTACTATTTTATATAGACATTTTTATTTCTCTGGAACTGGCAGAGGTGCCAATTAACTTTGATAAGGCTGAGAAGCCTAAATCAAACAGACTGGATAAAACCTGAGCACTTGCTACATTTTTATGGCATATGAGGCTGCAATGCTTATCTATAGATTTCTGCATATTCAGGCTCTCTTTGACTTCTGTATTATTATTAAGCACATTGAGATGAATTTTAGTGTGACACATAATAGGGACTGACACAATCTATATTTAGAGAAGGCATGTTTTTAATATGACTATACATCCACTATAGCCATAATCTAAGGTTAAGTTCACAAGAATCATTTAAGGGTAATTTACATACTTTTACACAGTTTCCTACAAGAGCAGTAACAAGTCTACTGTAACATTTCTTAGGCCTGGTTAACATGGGGCAATTTCAGATTTTAGATTTACTTAATTTAATAGAATAAATTTTACTTAATTTATTGGGATTTAACAACACATAGTAGAGATCACTGTTTTGGAAATCCCCATTGATCAAAATAACTTGGTGACTTCTAGTATACTTTCACTATATATTGATTATCCAAAGGGTGATAGTACAAGTAAGCTTGAAGGAGGTCACTGTTTTACACTTCACCTAAGGCAGCAAAAAGTCTAGGGGTATCACAATCTGTCCTGCATGAAGCAAAATGTCCCATGGTGTGCAGGAGAGAAGACCTCTAAAAGTAAGGAAGGTGTGCACCCTTTTATCATTGGCTGCTATGTCGCAGTTATAAATCTAGAAAATGAACATTTGCAGAGGAAAGGCAAGGACAACATAAAGAGAGTGTACTGTAATGTAGGAGTAGGACTTTAAAGTTAATGTGGGCATGTCTAGCATTTTGGTAGCATGCTGATTGGGCTACAGCCCATAAAAACAGGTATTTGCCCCTTGGAAGTCCTGCACTTGCCCCTGCAGATGGCCCATCAAATCCAATGGGATTTGTCAATTATAAGTTATGCTTGTACCAAGTTTAAAACCAGGTCAACATGAGCACTTTTAATCAAATATATTGTAGCTACTGTAGCTCAAGTAAAAGTTTCATTATGATGTAAATGATAACTTATCTGTTACTCAATTTATCACTAAACAATTGCATTCATTTTACTATTTTACACTATTGCAGTGTGATTTTAAAATTCATATACATACCCTTGGTCCAGCAACACCACCTCCCTTAAAAATAAAAATTGATTGATAAGATTACATTAGCCACATCTATAGGGACAGGCATAATAAATAAATATAATATTACAGTATCTGTTTTGCAAAAAAAGTGTCATTAGAAACCCATTGTATCCTGAAAATGTACAGGCAAATCACATATAAA
Source organism: Hymenochirus boettgeri (assembly GCA_019447015.1). NCBI lineage: Eukaryota > Metazoa > Chordata > Amphibia > Anura > Pipidae > Hymenochirus > Hymenochirus boettgeri. The sequence goes on along the minus strand of CM033473.1, from coordinate 83,536,384 downwards.
GTCCTATTTGCATGTTGACAAAGACAAAAACTTGTATGCTGTTACTGTGTTCCCAATGTTTGTTTGGATGGAAGTACTCGATAATGTATCAGCCAATCATATGTAGTAGAGTTCAGTATTCCCTCTAAGCTGTGCACTCACAGGTTAAAGTGGTATGCATACAAAAATTGCTTGAAATATAAACACTACAGTGTGTAGCACACAAAATTTTAATGTATTTGTGCAAACAGCCTATATAAAGGGAACATTGGTGTTATATTTGTTTATATAAGTGATGGCATTGATGTAAACCTTTTTTAAATCCTTTCTATTTAGTATGCCACTATGTTTTCAGTGTTTGATTGGCGGGTAATGTACAGGCTAATCACATGCATCTCTGTCCTCTGTAATTGATGTAAAATAAAGGCATATAAACACTGTTTCTTCCTAATTCCCATAAGATCGTTATACATTAGTTTCTAGTAATAATTGTATTCAATTATCCCATTTGTTTCAGCCAATCCATGGCTTTCCAGCAGGATGAATGCAATATTGCTGTGATTTGTAAATGTTTCTTTTAAGAATAACTGAACTTGTTGGATTCTCCTCAAAAAGATACTGACTCAAAATCAAGCTTTGAGAAAAATAAAGCAGTGGTTTAAATGTACGCTTTCTTTATTTCGCAATCTTTTAAATAATTCTTTAAAATGCAAGATAGCCTTTCCATACAGGTTGTTATCGTGTAATTACCATTGTAATCTGCCATTGCTCTCTGCCAGTAAATCAATTAGATTTCATTTCAAACCCCACCTCTTAACCACTGTGGTGCGTGAATATATTAAATCAAAGATATTCAAAAATTCCTACAGGCAGCTCTAGGGTTGCCACCTTCACCTTTAGGACCCAAACACATATAAAATCCCACACCACCGCAGCTCTGCCCAATGTTATTTTAAGTGTGACAATTAAAAGGAAATTGTAGGAAGGCATGTGTATGTTTGTATGTACTCTCCAAAATTCACCTTAAAATACAGTAAATACATTGCTGAATTATGTATTGCACAGAACTATGCTGAGATCAGTTTCACCTCATTATTTTCCTCTTCCTACCCTTTAACACTCACTTTAAATACGTATAGTGTTGAGAAATGCATTGCACAGAGCTGTGCTGAGATCAGAGTCACTACATTGTCCACTACCTCCAGCTCTGCACTACAATACATTGGTTCTCTACGTTTACTTATTAAAGGGGTAATGTTGGAGAAAATGCCACTTGCAGCTCTGCACTAACAGGGTTATTCAATAAAAGTTCTTATCTTTTAAAATGGTGCTAATTTTGCCTCAACCAATCACATCTTATTTAACATTTGAAAGCTAACATCTGATTGGTTGGGGCAAATTAGCACCATTTTAAGCGATAAGAATTTTTATTCAATCTCCCTGTATGTTTTTTAGTAGTTTACTAGTTTACTAAAGGAGTACTGTTAGAGGGTATGCACAGACTTTCATTAAAACTGATGTAGCAGGAGAGCTGCCTGTAGGAAACATTGCATAAACAATAAAACACTCTTCCTACCCTCTAACCTGGGTTGACAGGTCATCTTTTCTGATAGGGACACACCTAATCAATGTAATAAGCAAGGCTGCACTGATTGCAATTAAACAATATTAAATCTAACTCAGCCATGGTATGGGTGTATTTCATCGGTGTCCCTATGCGTTTTTACTGATGACAACCCTGCTTCCCCTTAAAATAAGTACACTATTTAAAAATGCATTGCTAAGATCATGTTTATTTCATTATGCTCCATCTGCTACTCTGCAATTTCTATAAGTGTACATATTAACATATAATACATCTGTGAAAAAGGCCAAATAAACATATATAAATGGGTAAAAGGTGGTTGCGCCACAAATGCATATGCAGGGTTAACTGCTCCCCCCTACTCTGCTTGAGCACAGTCTCTCTCTGATGATTGACTAGCAAGTGGGGACTTTGAGGTCAACAGATACATACAGCGAAATATGAAGTGGGGTGGGGATACTAGGTACTGGGGTACCTAGTTAGCATATGCAAAGGTACCGTAGTTTTGCATCTGGAACAACCAGGAAGAGGCAAAACTAGAAGCAGCAGTGCCATCAAAGATTTCCAGTCACCTGAAATATTCTACAAATGATTACTATACTTAAAGGCTGAATTCAAACAGAGGGGAGAGACATATGGTTTAACTAATTCAGACAGAGGGGAGGTACATAAGGTTTTACTTAGTGAAGTTTAGGATCTGTGGAGCTTTCTCTGTATTTTGGGTTTCGTTCTTTTTTAAGAAAAATTTCCTGTTTAAGCAATAGCAAACTTTCTATATTAGCTGTGCAGCACAGTGGCTGGGGCAGCACGGTGGCTCAGTGGTTAGCAATGATGCCTTGCAGTGCTGCGGTCCTGAGTTCAATTCCACCCTTGGACTCATCTGCAAAGAGTTTGGATGTTCTCCACGTGCTTGCGTGTGTTTCCTCCAGGCACTCCAGTTTCCCCCACAATCATAAAGACATACTGATAGGTTGTATGTGTACATAAATTGATTAGATTGTAAGCTCTTCAGGGCAAGGCCTGATGTGAATTGAGTAAATAATTAAGTAAAGCGCTACGGAATTTGTAGCGCTATATAAGATATAAAAATACATACAATACAATACATAATAAAATTAGCCAAATATTTTTTGTGCTACTTACTGATAATCCACGGGAACCTGGTAGTCCTGGTTCACCCTAAAGAAAACAATAACTTTGTGTAATTGTGTATAGTATCTTTAATGTTAATAAAGTGGTTTTTCCTATCAAGTAAAGGGTTGCTTTCCTTTTAGATTTGTTTCAAACAAAATCTACTTAAAAAGTTTTTTAAATTAAAAAATACTTACTTTCTGTCCCCTTGGGCCCCCTGGACCAGGAGATCCTATAGGTCCTGTAAGTCCCTGTAGATATGTAAAGAAAGTATGTTTTTAATGTTACTCCACACCAAACAAAAAAACTGTGATAATGCATAAAGTTTATAGTTATTGCACTGGTGCCTGAGTGACCCTCATAATTCTATACAAGGTACACATGTGTTTATATTTAAGGTTATAACATCTTCAGCCAGATGCACCAAGAGGCCAAATGGAGTTAAAAGACACGCTAACTGAAGTTATATTTCCATCATTGCGACGCCTGTGTGGTTAACACGGAAGTTAACCAAGCAGGCACCGCAAGCGATGCTATAATTACATAGTAAAGCCTTACCTTTACGGGACTTATTAACACCAGACGATGGTTAAACGGTTAACCTCCATTTTGGGATGCACGGAGAGGCACTATGAGAATGTAGCATTCGCAGAACGATTGCACGGGAGAGCCGATAGTGTCTCTCCGTGCATCGCCCTGTTTATGTTTAAAATACACTAGTACTGTTTTTCCTTAGGATAAATTGTCACCAATTACTTATGTTGCCATGAATAGGAAGCTATCTGGGTGTCTCCACGTTAATTTTTCTGCTTGAAAATGGCATCAGATTCATATTAGATTGCTTATTTATTCAGTGCTACTTGACAGAGGCTAAACAATTGTTTTATACATGACACGGTCAACTGTCAAATGTCAGAAACACATTTATGCAAAATAGGGAAAGATTGCAACACAGGTATCTGTAGTAACTGCAAATATTGCATGGCTGCTGCAAAACAGAATCATCTGTAATTATTGGATGCTTCTTAATAAATAAGCATGCATCATATGCAAAAATGGCAAGGTGGGACAGTTTGGTATAGCCAAGCATATACATTTTCTAAATGTTTCATGCTGTTGTATTCTGCTAAAGTTAACCAGTATAAGTAAGATTTTTGATCTATCTTCTCTATTAAGCTTATGTTATAAGTTTTATTATATCTAAACCCATGCAAATAAACAACTAAAGTCAATGGAGGATTTTGATGTGGTCAATCAACCCTACCTAATTGCCCTTGACCTACCGAAAGCCTGAAATATCTGCTTGTATGTAACAGCCCTTAAGGTGGCCATACATATATACAATTTTACTTGACCGACATGCGATCGCAAATCCCATTCATTTTGCGATCGCACGTTGGTCGCATAGAAGAACGGGAGGGGCAGTTCCCAGCAGGATAGTTCGAAGGTCGCGGGAGTGCTCGGTCGGGTAAGTAAAATCGAATAAATGTATGGCCACCTTTAGTCCCATACCCTTCCTTCTGTATTAATTTAAAGCTATTTCAGGGTGCAGAGAGAAAAAGGAAAGTGGTCTACAATCAAGAAGACAGTCGTGTTGAGGGGTAACCAGATATAAAATAAATGATCATTATGTAGGAAGAAAATGTATTGTCCCTCTTTGGCTGTTGCTTATTAATGCATAGATGTTTGCTTGATTCTTCTTATCAATAGACCAAGTTCATTAAGATTTATCTGTATTTTTCAGGATCATTCTTTGCATTTCCAGTGGGTTATTAAGTCCTTCTGCTGTTGACTCCTCAGTCTATCGATCCTCATAATGTTCATATATTTCACTTTCTAACAAACAGTTGGTTCCTTTATGTTTTCCTTCTGTCCTTTTCTTGTTCCTCAGTTGCAGTATTTCTTTATATTGGAATGCTAAACATCTGCTACTGGACCAAGGATCATTTTACTTCCAGATGTCAGCAGTATACTATATTTATTGTAAAATGCTAATCTCCTCCTTTGTCTGATCTTAATTCATTTATATCTTACTGTTTCCTATGTGTAAACTAAACTTCCACAATGTAAAATACATTATGGAGTTCACCTGCAGCCTTACAGCTTGATAAATATTCTACATGTACTTATGTTCCACCTAGTAGCTCTTGTTGGATAGAGGTAGAAAGCGTTCTTTTTAGCAAGATGCAATATAGAACATTGCAGGTTCGATTCCCCAGATGTAATTTTATTTTTTACTGAGATGGTAATATTCTGTATCTTCCATCCATGCTAGTAAACAAATAAATGACAAAAAATACTTTTCTTTTTTTGTATGAAAAGCAAAGGATTTTATCATTTTTAGGTACAGGGGTGTTCCCAGCTAAGGTGAATTATGGAAGATGAGCCCTAGTAGTCACAGGTTAATTTTTTAACTTGTGTTTGCTCTTTCTATTGGGGCAATGTTATGTGCAGACTTTAGTGCCCCTTTAAAGAAAAAAAGACATGTACTTGCATTGCTACACACGCACAGTTACAAACACACACACACATACGCTGTCACACACAAACAAAAACACTGCTACACACAGTGTAACGTAAGTAATGTATCTAAACTCAGTCTCAGCAATCACCTCAGGGAGCTGCAGGGTTTTATTTTGTACAGTGTTCTTTGTTGCTGTCAATCACAGGGCAGACTAGATACTATTTTAAAACAAACAAATACTACGTCTCACTTGGGGTTCAATTAACAATGTAACAACCTGTGGAACAATCTATGGGCACCACGAGAAATTAAACAGCGGACAGCATTGAGCAAGCAGAAAGGGGGATTCAGACCACCATTAAATTCCCCCCAAACACGCCATTGCTCCATAATAAACATTTACATTGTAAATGCTCAATTCTTTTCAGCCATCTTGTGGCTGTCCTCAAGATCCTGATGATGGGTAGAGATGTCCGAACTTCGCAAAATCGAGGATCCGCGAATTTTTGAAAAATACGAATATTCAAAAATCCGCGAGCGGACCCATTAAAATGAAAAATATCCTCGAATTTACGAGATTTCTCGTATTTTCGGAAATTTTCGAAATCTCGTTAATTTCATAATTTTCAAAAATACGTATTTTCCAACATACGAGAAATCCTTTTAATTTCGAAAAATCCGCCGTTCGGAAGTTCGGAAGGCGGAAAATCCGGAAAAATCCGCCGTTCGCGAATGGGATAAATCCGCGGTGGATCTGGTTCGGATCCGCGAACCGGCCATCCCTAATGATGGGCACAAGAGGCTGAAATGCATCAGGCAATCACAAAACATTTGTTCTATAGCCATCATTAGGAACCTATTAAAACTATTTAGCCATCATTATTTAGCAGCTCTGAGTGAGTGCCTTATATATAAGCACCACCAAAATATGATTGGTCTAATAAAATTATATACCCCCACATGGCTCCTGGCTGGGTTGCTAAATACTGCCAACTTTGGGTTGCTAAATACTGCTAACCCAGTAAATTTAGTTTTCATTTCAGGTTTACCATGCCTGGTAACATGCCTGGTCACACCAAACTGAACAGAGACTCATTTCAGCGACCATACCATTGTCTGTGTAGGTGCTTCCTGTGTTTCTCAACATTAAGGGCCATATTTATAAAGTTGTGGTATCACTATATGTCACGACTCTAATGAGCATTGTCGCAATCGTAAATTTGACAATCGTTTGAATCGTAAAAGGTTGTAAAACTACGATATCAGTCATAACTTAACGATTGTAGTCATAAATGTACGATCGCAATTGTAGATTAATGACTGCAATCATAGGTTTACAAATTAACATACAATACCACTGTGATATTTTCTTGCTTCATGGTATTGTATGAACAAACGTTCATTTATGGACATGATTGTACATTTATGATAACCCAACATATTCCAATTTTCGTGGGTTTTTAAATATGGCGCTAAGTCTTAAATGAGCATGCTCCTCCCCTGAGGAGCAGAGGGGCAGTAGATGTCACTCAAGCTGCTGGAAGCTGGAAGTTTGGACAAAATCTCACATGCTGCAGTCAGAGATATGATTCAAGTAATTTTAAAGTTAAAAAATGTAGGTTTTTTTAATCCTAACTTGTTCACAGACCATACTTGCCTTTTAACTTTAAAGGAATAGTTCATTGAAAAAGTGTAAAGGACCTATGCCTTAAGGTCCATTCTTCAATCAATTTTACAGGAGACAGGAATGAAGGTGACTAAGGCAAATGCTTTACTAGTACAACACGTACATTGTTTATATCAAAATGCCTTGGCAATTGCAAGCAATTTTGCACACATCCACTAACCTAGACTGCAATTTGAAACTACAGAATCAAAGTTCTTTGCACGCAATACATTACAGAATAAATACACTACATTAAAAAAGAAAAAAACACTAATAAATAAATTCTATTTCTCCTTTCAAATATATCCAACACTAGTAAATACAAATCACAAACAATGCTTCTTAAAAGTAACACTGCAATGTGTAATTAGTTTAGTGCTTCTGAAAAGTGCTTTCTTGGGATTATGAAAAGTGGATGGGTATCTGGTACACTGTACAGGGAGACACAGGGGCACATATATCACAATATACATCGTAACATTACTAATGATTGTTCATAAATCCACAAAATCCCAATGCACACTAAGCCAAACTTCGCACAATGTAATTGGTGCATTAAAGGGACAATGCTTTTCAGCCATCTTGTGCCGGTCCTCAAGATCCTGATGATGGCCACAAGAGGCTGAAATGAACTGCAAGAAGCTGAAATGCATTGAGCATTGCAACACTAATAGTGGGACAAGGACAGAACAACTTCTTTGATCATCATAGTGTCATTGCAGATCACAAAACACAAGCCTGAATAATGGACTGAAACTTCTCTGTACCATCATATTTACTAACATATTTCCCACATACCCATTAAGAAGAAAATAAAATCCAGAGTGCACACCAGTCTTGAAAACATATTTTGTATTTATTAAACATGTGATGTTTCAGAATAATTTGCTGCAGAATGATATACATATTTCAAAACACTCACTTAGCAGAGCTTTTTGTTCACAACAATTTACTGTGCAACAACACCATTTTACACTAGCAGGACTGGACAAATCCCCAAATCTATGACAACTAAATCTGAGAAAACACAGACTGACCTGTTCATATCCTATGACTCACCCTTGGTTTGTTAGATGAATATTGTTAATTTCATAAAGAGTCTAGAACTGGGAGTTCAAGTTTTCATACATAGCAAGGGCAGTGTATTGGATATCCCTGCTATAAACAATCGGGGGTTGTACGTTCTGGGTATCGTACGATTGTCAGCCCATGTTTGGGCAATTGCCGATTATGGCACAATCAGGGAGATTCAATAAAAGTTCTTATCGTTTAAAATGGTGTTACTTTTCCCCCAACCAATCATATCTTATTTAACAAGTAATCAAAGGTCGTCTAGTGTGGTCAAATGTTCAGTAGCATCTATCCCCGCGGTGTGTCCTCTCACACACCTAATAATCCAACAGGAATCACAGTAACAGCAGGGAGACGCAGGCTAATCACCGTTTGCAATTCAAAGTGAATTTGCTGCTTCAATTTTGTGTTGAAGCAGCAATAAAATTCACTTTGAATTGCAAACGGTGATTTGCCTGCATCTCCCTGCTGTTACTGTGATTCAAATCTTATTTAACATTTGAAAGCTTACATCTAATTGGTTGGGGCAAAATTAGCACCATTTTAAACGATAAGAACTTTTATTGAATAACCCTGAATATTTTTCCCTTATAGGGCAGGATGAAAAACAAATTAATCTAATCACCACAATTGTGTCTATGGCCACCATAAGAAAAAACAACATGGTTTATACTTTATTGATATTAAGAACCCAACCATTGCAAACCATTATCTACTCCCCAGAAATAACTGCTTTGGTTTTTTGGTTTTTTTACATAATTATTTAATTAGCAAAGGTTTTACATAATACATAATATATTATATGCAGTGGTAAAATAGCAACCTAACAACTTTTTCTTTGTTTTAAACCCCTGAAATTATTGTTATTTCTAAATGTTTACAGGGTAACCCTTTTGAAATAAAAAAAAATAACAAAAGTGGTATAAAGGTGATATCTTTATTGGCTAACCAAGAACGTTCTAGTTCCTTTTTCAAGCTAGGTAATCAGCTTGAAAAAGGAACTATAAGGTTCTGAAAGCTTGCTATGATTATCTTAGTTAGCCAATAAAGGTATCACCTTTATACTACTTTTGTTATTTTTTTATTTCTAAAGGGTTACCCTGTAAACATTTAGAAATAACAATAATTTCAGGGGTTTAAAACAAAAACAAATTGGTACATCCGAAAGACCCAATACCGAAACACAAGATAAGCAACATCATATACGCAGTGCAGTGCAGTGAAAAATGCTCTGATTTGTATGTGGGGGAGACCAAACAGCAACTGCATCAATGTATGATTATATCCAAAGCATTTTTCCCTGCGCACTCCTTTAGTTGTAAACCCGCTAAGGTGCTTGAACTCTCCAAACTGCTAACCACAAACAGTATAGGGATAATCCAATATATGAAAAGGTGGGGACATGCACTCTTAGTGGATATAAACTGCTTTTATTGTGGCAAGCTGTGCACAACGTTTCGGGGTTTCCCCCTTCCTCAGGTGCATCAACGTATGGCCCAGCACAGAAGAGCCAATTCCTCGGGTCAGGACTCAGTCATGTACCTGCATCTTAAGGATAAAGGACATACCTTTGAAGAGCATAGTGTTAACATATTGGCAAAGGAACGTGACTGGTTCAAGAGAGGTGTCAAGGAGGCCATTTACGTGAAAATAAAGAAACCAAGCCTAAATAAAGGAGGGGGGGTTCGACACCAACTGTCTGCCATGTACAATGCTGTTTTGACACCTTACCCTGGTCGTTCCTATAACACCTCTTAACCACTATCCACTCACGCCCTTAACACTTGGCTGTGATATGCTAATTGGGATTTTCCAGGGTACATAATTGCCACAGATTCTTGTACAAGTCATTCTGAATTGAGAAAGCCAGTCGGATGACTAGCGAAACGTCTTCAAGAACTAAACTTCAAGTCCAGTTTATCTAATTGAATACAACAGATATACCATGACCTAGATGAATGAGAACTTTCACAAGCATGTTTAAAACAAACCTTTTCCTGTTATTCCTGTAGTAATCTCTACTAACTGAACACACACAAAATCTTCCAGCACAGTAATCACAGCAGTCACTGCCCCTTTACTAAGCTCAGTGTGATTCACCCAGGGAGACGGAGAGTTATGGTAAACATACACGCTACGATCCCGGTTGTAAGATCCAAGTATCATACGATAGTCTGCCAATGGGCGATTGACTGAAAATCATATGCTATTTTTTCCTCAGGAAAGTTGAATTTGTTTATCGGCTCATCCGACTGTACAATACCCAGAATGTACGACCAATTTGATCTGACATGCAAGAAGATCGATTCGGGGTATGTCCACTGAAAAAGTGAACATACCCTTTGAAAAACAGGAGATAAAGGAGGTCTTACCTCTTTTCTTCAAATAATCCAACAGGAACAAGCAGCAAACTATCCTGAAAGTGCGTTTAATACAAGGGATAATGGATGTAGTCGGGACCAACCTCAATTAATGTGAAATAGGTTATGTTCACTTTTTCAGTTGGCATACCCTTTAATATCAGGCAGAGCAACTGTATTACCTCCCAAAGTACCTGCAACAACCGCTTTGGACCATTCATTTTGCAATGAAATAAATCACAAAATGATGGCCTAGGTGGTTGTAGAAATGTTGTGGGAATATAAGGAGTCTAATAGTGAACGATCAGCTTAATTTTCTAATCAAAGTGTGCCCAACCTACCTCAGTTAATAGTATACACAGGAAAAGGGTTGGGATCCTGCACACCTGAACGTAAGGTAAGTCAATTGTCAATTCATGCTGGTACCTCAGTTAATGGTACTGTTGTTACCGAAAAGGGCTGTGACTCAGCCCCAGCCCACCCCAACAATGGCCTGGCCCGCCCTGACTCTGCCCCGGCCAGTTCACGTCCGCTTATAACTGAACCCTCCCCAATTGTCCCACAGGCTGTAGTTTTTCTCCTTCAGCTACTTTGTATATCCCTGTGATAAAGTAAAACTGAATATGAAAGTTGGTGGATTGGCTTTTTCTAATAAAATATTTTTTGATTTCAGACAGTAATTGACAGACATATAATAGATCATTTTAATCAACAGTTTCTGGGCTTTTCTGGGCTATAAGAGGAAATGTCTTTTAGGCCGATAACCTCCATTAAGCAGATGAGCACCTTACAGCATGTAATTATTTAGTGTATAAAGCATATGTGCAGGTTGATGTAATAGTGGAATTTAGCTTTCAGTAGCTACATTTAAAGAGAAAACATAAACAGAAATAAATCACCCTCTATTTGAATCTATAAAATAAGGGAGGGTGATATCTTCTAATTAAAATCAAAAAGGAAGGTAGGAATAGCATTTATTACCCTGCCTTATTTTATGGATATGAATGGAGGAGGGGTGATTTTGGGGTATGGTTTCCCTTTAAAGGGTATCTCCACCCAGAAAATTATTTTTTTCTGCAGTGTAGTGTACCCCAGCCCACCCCCAACTGGCATACTTATTTTTTAAAACAAGATAGAAAATAGATTCCGTCCGTCAGCTGTCAGAAGTAGCAGAGAGGGGCTGGACCGGCAGCCCTGTCTGTGATTTGCTGAGAGTCAGGCAATCACAGACACGGCTGACGGCTATACAGAGAGCCGAGGGAATGGAGGATAGTAAGTCTATTTCTTGTGCTTGTTTTAAGAAATAACACAGCGTTTGGTGGTGGGCTTGGGTACACTACACTACAGAAAAAGGTTATTGTAGGTAGGGGATGGATTAGCCTGAAGGGATCCAGAGGGTGGGAGGAAGGGAGGGAGGCTCCCCTGTGCATTCTAAGGACAAGGAAGAAGCAGGCAACCGGATGACTCATAGATAGCTCCTACTCTTCACTTTCTGGGACTTTGAACAAGATTTTTTTTACACTACACAGTGGGGCCAGCACTTTTTTGGGTGGACATAAACTTTTTATGATCATAGACTCCAGGAACTAACTTGCAGCCTTTTATCATAGGCGAATGTAAGCTAGTACTGGGAGCCAAGAATATAATAGAATGTACAAGGAAAACACAGAGTAAACTAAACAAACAACAAAATAAAACTATGCTTTATTTACCTATGTCTCAAAAATAAACATCGTAAGCCCACAATAAGCAGCTAAGTACAATGACACAGCTTGCTGAAAATATTTATTTTTAGATTTGTATTTAGCAAATGGACTGAATTTTTGCACAATACCCTTGCAGAGAAAAGCAATGATACTGTTTTCTGAATGCAGTAAATGGTACCCTCAAACAGTACTTTGCTGTCAAGGAGATCCGTTGACAGTAGATCAACACTGTAGGTATAATGTGTAGGACATGGACTAATAGCATACAGGAACAAAGTGTTTGACTATTACTAGCATTGAATGGCCTTGAAAGGAGCTGACATTAGAAACATAGACACTCTAAACTGTCAGTGGTTGAACTGTACCTAAACTAATGAATTAATTCAATACAAAGCACGATGCTGGGCTGTACATATGTAGCTCTCACATTTCCACAGACCTGCCATTAAAATTCTATTAATAAATGTGTAATAACCAGTAAAAGGTTGAAATATCTCTGTTTGGCAAGACTGGTGTGTTGTACTCAGTAAACCTCTAAAGCTAGGTACACACCTAGCGATTTTTCCTCCTGACCGACCGTTCGATACTTTCGAACGGTCGGCCAGGAGGAAGGACTGTCGGTCGTGGCAAAAGCAGCCGCGTCCGATAGTCACCGCGACCGATCGTGCAGTCCATAGAGGACCGCACGATCGGACGAGGTTTTCCACCCTGTCCGATCGTCCTTTCATCCGATTTGGACGAACGGTCGATCGGACATGGGCACATTCGAATGCGATAATTTCGGTCCGATCAACCGATACACTGAACTATCGGTCGATCGGACCGAAATATCTAATCGGTTTGGACTACAAGCTGGAAACAAAAAAATCTAAAAAATCAAAAGGCCAAAAATCATTAAAATATGAAATATAACAAATGACAAGGTTACAGACTTCCACCGAGCTTGCTGTGCAGTAACAGAAAATGTCATGCTGGGATTTTTAATTGATTCTCACTGCAATGCCAGAAAAAGGATTTATTTACCAAATGTCTATCTCAGTCCAGTTCTAGTTTTTAGCTGCAAACAATGACAACCAACACTTTCTTTAGAGGAAAACGTATTTTGAGAGCATTGATTCATATATGTGTATATGTTGTATTGGGTGCTGCTTACAAACTTCTAAAAAGCCAAACTAATAGATGAAAAATAAAGACAACACATAGCTTTTTAAAGACTGGTGTGCAAACTGCTGCTCGAAAAGTAGCCAACTTTTGTCAGTACAGTTGCTTGAAAGCTGCAATCCCCAAAATACTCCTTTGCAGATTTTGAACACAACAGGTAGTTTACTTTAAGCATATACATATATTCATAACCAAACCATATTAAAAGGTGCAGTAACAGGTAAGCCCCTCCAGACCGACACAGGGGGTCTGGAGGGGCTCCTCCCACAGATAAGGGGGGTGTTATATTTTTTTCCGGGGGTGGTGATTTCTAGCTACACCCCATACAGTAACCTATAGAACAAGAAGTATCATTGCTAATTCAGTCAGATAAATCTGAACCGAAAACAACAAGGCAGAAATACAATAACATCCATGATGCTTTCAACTGATAGAAGTGAGTTGATATAGCTAATTCTACATCAAATACCCAAAGGCAGAAATAGATAATAAGTACAAGGTATCATATATACAACATGAGATGTCTGTTAGATCTTGGTAAAAACTGTTCTGATATTAGTATTAAATCCAATGACCTGAGCACTTTCTGGAATATGCCTGCCTGGCCATTCATTCAGAGATGTATCTCTATTTAGAATAGTAATTGTACAAATCAGTGTGTAAAATGTTTGGAATAAAAACTTGTGTAAATACATGTAAATGCTTATGATAATTAAATAAAGGTTTGAATACAGTTTCACTACAAGTCCCATCATGCTCAGTCATTAGCTGCTAACTTCAACTGTACTTCACCAGAATTAAATGTAGCCCCTCTCCTAGCATAACCTCAGGCTAATGATTTAACACTGTTATTTCCATGCCTAGTGAAGATACACATTTTGCAAATTAACAGTCACGGAAACACATTTGAGCAATTTTGGTTACCATATTAGATTTTTAGTTATATGTTTAAAAAATCCACTGTGTAATAGGTAAAGCTAAATAATCACCACAGTTCTTTGCTTTCTATACAAACAGCCATTTAAACCTTCCCCAAGTAGACATATAAACTACCCCCCTAGCCTTCCTTTCAAAGCTCTCAGTCTTCACTATATCCACACAGGGCATCAGTCTGTGTGCTGAATGAATAGATCATTTACTTTGCAGTATGACCCAAATGACTGCCCCAGACTGCGAGTTCACTACAAGACAAATCCCTGTACAGAAAGCAGCTCCACCATCAGCCCACCCTCTTAGGGCAATGGGCGTGAACACAAGTCTGCCACCACCTTTCATTAATATAGTGAGGATTCTCCCAACTCCCCATCAATGCTTTATTAACACTGTTGTACTTACATCAGCTCCGGGTTCTCCTGGTAATCCTGGAGATCCAGGTTTACCTGCGTCACCATCTGGACCCTAGTGATAAATAAAGTAAAATAATTAACAATGAGATAACTAGGAGGGGTGAACTTTTGCAGTTTGTTTCTGAAAGATAGTGGATACTCACTGGTGGGCCTGGAGGACCATCTGGACCTCTTTCTCCCTGTTAAAAATGTAAAAAAAATTATTACAAACAGTATTAGTACACAATACAATGGTTTGGGTAAGGTTGGTTAACTTTGTGCATCAGGTTTGTGTGATATAGATTCAAATGTAAAATTGTGTGTTTCACGTGTAATACTGACTATTAAGATGAAGATGGAACATAGCAGACCATAAAGTAAATGAAAATGATCAAATACAGTGTGACTTACATCGATTCCATCAATTCCAGGAACTCCTGAAGGTCCAGGGGGGCCAATTGGTCCTTGGGGGCCGGGTGGTCCTCTCTGTTGTAGAAAAAAACCCAATGTAACATAGCAGGGCCATCAGGCTGTGATCAGCGCAGAATTCCTGATCTAGGATCAGCAATGGGTTGATCACAGTGACTGGTATTGAGGATGCACAATAAGGATCTTATAAAGCCATTTAATGGTTAATGAGAATAAAGTCCACAGGCCTTATAGTGGGATAAAATCTCTGACAGTGTGGGCCATTAATGGTGATGTGATAAATAATGAGAGATCCTGTATTTTACTTGTATACTGTGTAAGCATGATCATTGCTTTTTATACATTTATAGGTCAGATTTAAGGGATCCAGTGAAAAGTGAATGGTCTGGACTTTAATATTCCACAGGAGGGAGAGGAATTTGTAAGGTGATCTCTGGCAGTCTGCAGCTCAATACCCCCTTGTTTGATTTCACTTGTACATTTGGGACCAGTGGAGACTCCTACAAAGAGTACATTGTCCCTCGCTCTCTTTCTGCACGAGCGGGCGGGGGGGGGGGGGGGGGCAGCGGTACTGACTGCACAGGGCAGACCCCATCAGAAATGAACTAACATGAACCGTTAACTACTTCCCTCCCACCCTATACATGCTAAGGGCATGTTAGTGCTGTGTTGGGAAATAAGAAGCAGTGCAGATTTATATGTGTCTGTAATATATATTGGATATATTAGTCCCATGGAAGTTGTCCGGACCTGTCATTCCTCCCCCCGATGGCCCATACAGGTAACAGGGGACGCGGTGGGACTCCCCCATTGCTGCCGTTGGGATTGGATGGGAGTGGAAAGTGATCAGTAACTTGGATCGTTCAGTAGTTAAGGTTCTGGAAAGTGAACCCATCGCCGCGTTCAGTCTCTTACCTCTAGGAGAGCAACTTCCACCTGAAAGACGAAGGAAGAAAGTTAGATTGGACTTACTTGGGCAAGGCAGATGTGCAGCAAGATCAGCAGCAGTAGGGGCCCACCATCCCTGGCAGCAGGAGCCATAGTAAAACCTATGGCAAGGTTAGGAAGGCAGATCTCCTTCCCCCTGTACCGATTTTAGGACCCGCAAGTCAAATCCCCCAAATGAACCAGCTAACAGTAGCTGCAAGGTAAGCCTTAGAGAAGGAGTCTAACCCTTATGTTTATTAATAACCTGGGAGGGGAGGGCGGTGGTGATTGGAGGATGACTGAACTGTGAGGAGGGATGGGATGAAAACATTGGACCCTCTTCACCTACAGGCCACCAATGGCCGTTTCACATCTATTCCTGTCTGTAATATGATCCCTGACTTACTGACCTTTAAGCCACACCTCATCCATATGATCAGGTTTTTATTAATGTGTGCCAATCTAAACTTCCCAGGCTGTCAGGGAGTTAGTTATTCCTTAGACAGTGACACAATGGATTGGGATTGATTGAGCTACATTTCAATCATCTTGTTAAGATAAAAATAAAAATTATTGTTAGTTGAAAATGAATCAATTGCAGCACCGCATATAGGAATCATTTACTGATCTTATATACTAGCCTAGGGCTGTAAATATGCATGGGCGCCGGACGCATTTGCTTGAGCACCATGTCACAATGTAGGAGGGATGGAGGGGTGCTCGTGCGAGGTACGTGCGCAGCAGGGTTTGCTAGTTCTTTAGAATCGATTCTTCATTAATTATCTATTTTGTGTGCTGGTTTCTTAATATAAAAAGGAAATGAAATGTTTTTTTAAAACAAATACACAAGAAAATGATATAAGGCTGCGGCCACACGCATGGTAACCCTCGTAAAAGGCACAGTCACTATGCAGCTTGTGCCTTGGCGCTGCAATTTTGCAAATAATCTGTTATCAGAGCACACACACACAAATTTCATGTTTCTTCATTTTAATTATTGTTTACTAGACAGTTAAGCCCGTTATATAAACGGGCGCTAGACTCCTCCTCCTCCCGGTCATAAGCGATCCCATTTTGGTCTGTGCATGCAGATGTTCAGGGACGCTCAGGCATATGCACAGAAGGGAAAAGTCACACAAACTCAGGGACGCACATCTAGTGTTTTATTATATAGGATTTTGAAGCTAAGCAATGCTCTTTTGAAGACAACTGGATTTTTTTATAATGTTAATTTGAATTACAGCAATAACTTGGAGAGGACTACGTCCTAGGGGCAAACACATTGAAGTAGACCAATCATATGCAACATTAATATATTTGCATAATTTTATTCACACATACAAAATATATACATATATAATATTTAGCAAAATCTACCAACCATCATCTATCAACCTTTGCTGTCATGGCTCATACAGTTCTCATCAATTTGTGCTGCCACCCTTTTCTAGCTAGACAGGGGAGATCCAATGCATGCATCATAGGCCATATTAATAAAGGAACAGTATCTATAATTAGCACACCACTCATTGCAAATACCACAGTGCAAAATACCAATACCACACATATTACGTTTGGCCCCATTTCCTACTGTAGCATTGGGGCCACTGAAGCTTTTTTGGCCCTAGATTACAGCCTAGGTTTCTTTGATGCCCAGCATTGCAATTTAGCTCACTGGAAAACATACAACACATTTCACAGATACACATTTATTTGTTTTAGTTAATTTAGGTTACTTATGGGGAGGGGTTATTTTTTATGGTGTTTTATATCATACCTCTCTTCTGGCTTCCAGCTCAGTGCAGGATTCTCTCTGGGGCCTCAGAGGATCACAATGAATCAGCATCCACTGGAGGTCAAACTATTCAAAATATTAATGGGATATAATCAGGCTGTGCAACCCATTGGATTCCACATGGTTTTCCAAGGAATATTTATATAAATCCATTCACATCTGACTTATTGTATTAAATGGTAAAGGTTCTGAGGGCACATTCTCAGACCATTGTTTCAGTTTGTACAGATCAGCAGAATGATACATTGTTACAAAAGGGGTCTGAACATCATAGAATTGGGGATTGATTGTAACTATGTGCTTGATCTGTGAAACTGAAACAAGGATCAAACCTCAGTGATTTTTTCTTAAGGCTGGGTACATGCCAGCAGATATTTCTGTCCGGAAATATCTGATGGTGTGGGGCGGCCGGGTCCCCGTTCATCTGATTCGAAGGGTTCGGGTCCGTGGGTAAATCACAGCCAATCATGCGGTTCCCTATGGGACCGAATGATTAGTTGCGTGCACTGTTGCCCGTCGCCACTATTGCAGCAACAGACAATCATTTGTCCTGGACAAGCGCTCACTCGCAGCGAACACTCAGTCGGGACAAATCATACCCCTTGTGCACCCAGCCTAATAATCAAAAGGCTAATCAATTCAATAGTCTTGGCATTCAGCAGGGAAATATATTAAAACATAACTTTTATTTCTTTTCATAAATCATAAGCAAGCTATCATACACAACCAGACTAAATGGCTAGTTAGATTTGACTTAAATTGTAAAACTAATTGTCTTATAGAGATCACATCCAGCCAAACCAATGGCATTATTTATGCACTTATCAATGTTATTAAAGGAGGACTAAAGGTAAAATATAATAGTAACAGCATGCTGAATTGCTGGTTTATTCTTACTATTTTTATTATTATTATTATTTAATGAGATACCCCTGACAGTGCTGGAGAACTGATAGCACACAGCCCTCCTCTCCTCCTCAAATTGATTGGACATGTCAATACATTTTAGCCAATCAAATGGTCTTCCATAGGCGGATCTGCATTTTTTTGACCAGCAGACCATTTATCTGTATATTGATCTGTAGCCTTTCAGTCAGAAAGATAGGGTTAAAATTGGATCGCAAATGAGAGATGTATTTAGTTCATAAATTGTGGAACATTCTTCAAAACTAACCTGATCTTTAACAGATATGTTGTACAATTCACAATGCTATCATAAATGAATGTCAAAAGCCCAAACTGTAGGCACCGGTGTTTATGTCTGGTTTTAAGGCCATGAAATACATTAAGAAAATACATAGCAGCACATTTACCTATAGTATTGATGTGAGCTTATTAGCTCTCATTAAAATTACACTTCTAGAAAAATGAATCTATTAGCAAAAAAGTAAATAGTGTGATGCATGAATGGCAGATAAAATCAAATAATGATCTATGTAATTAATATTTAACAAGCCTTAAATACAATACTCATTAATATCCACACATGTATCTGCTATAATAAGGCATACCAAAACCAAATTGTGTCCCCTGGGGTAATCATTGAGTATATATATTTGGCTACATATGCCGGTTGTCTGTGTTTGAGAATACATGTGTTTTCAGTACAGATTAGATATTGCCCCAGTTTGATATAGTATTTTTCATGTTGCAACTGATTTCAACATTTTCTATTTTTTTTTTTTTTGTTGTTCAAAATGAGCTATTTCAGAAATGTAAAATGTTTTCTATCGATAAGAAAAGAGATTAATGCAGTCATGCAAATGTTCTTGACCTGTTGCACACTTCACAAAACACTCATACATTTCTATTAAATGCTACTTAAAAAGCCACATTTTTGCTGATTTTTGATTAGTGGATATTTGTAATACTAAAAACTTTCTATGCATGCCCTGATAGTTCTACCTGATGCATAATTTGCTAAATAAATGCTTTTTTAAAGGGCATGTCCAGTCCTTTCACTAACTTTTTGGCAAATAATAGTTTACCTTACCCCAGCCCCAACCGCTATAAATGATTTCTTAGAAAGTGCCCCGATAGTTACTTACCTTCCCTCTATCCTCCGCCTCACAGTCCTGGTCCTCTGCTTGCATAGAACTGCAAGCAGGGGGCGGGACCGGCAGCCTCATCTGTGATTGGCTGAGAGGCAGCCAATCACTGACGCGGCTGCCGGCTGCACAGAACACCGGAGGATAGAACACTGGAGGGAAGGGAAGTAACTATCGGGGCACTTATAGCGGTAGAAATCACTTATAGCAGTTGGGGCTGGGGGAAGGTAAACTATTATTTGGCCAAGGGAAATTACACTAGGGGGAGGGATCGTAAAACGGGAGGGAGAGGGAGGGGGAGATAGCTGCAGTGCGCATGCCAATCTTCTCCCGGAGGTAGGCAGTTTTGTGGACTTTGTGGGGATTACAGGAGAACTATTTGGAGCTGGGATGTAACGTAAGAATTACTGGCCCCACTCACTACAGAGTGGGGCCAGTAGTGAGGCGAATTATAGGTTTGGGAGTGGACAGGCCAAAAACAGACGGGCTACACTTATGCATCAATAGCCAGTGCTGTATATTGTAAAGAGAGACTAGAATGAATTAAGTCAGAGCTAACTACATCTGTTATTTTAGCGAACGTTCATGCGTATAATACCATGCGGTACCAAAATACCGCAATGGTATTGTATGGGGAATTGGAAATTACAATCTATAGCTATAACACACCTTTATTAATATGACCCTATGTATCCCAATTGTCTAAGTGGGCACAGAGCACTGTAATTGTTGTCCTCTTGTAGAGGGCAATTCCAGAGTTTTATTATTGTACTAGTTAAAAAAGCAAGGCCTTTTCATAATTATTAAGAGAAAATCTTCTATACATATTTACATTTTGACCATTAACTCTATATATTTTCTACATGCTTTAAAACATAATTTAGCATAACTGGTAGCTATTTGGAATGACAAATTTAGAACAGATTTGTGTGCCAGTAGGTTAACAAGCTTTTTAATAGGGCAAATCCTTCCTAGAAATAAAAAATTCTATCAATTACCAGGGTTCAACCAAACCTTAGTTTCACAATAGTTAATAGTAAACAAAATTACAAAGATCGATACCCCACTGACATTTTGTCACCTTTGCTGCTGTTGCGAGCAGCAAGAAGCAGACAGTCACTCCGGAGGATCGTAAGGAGTGTTGGATAAAAAGATTTGCACTGTTTGGGGGGATCCTGTTTATAAATGCAATTTTTTTGCTTTGAGGGTGCAGGTACCCATTCATTGGGGTCTATATAATAGCTTGGCTATGCTATTCATTTGCAGCAACCAATTAGATCCACCTGAAGAAACATGGTAAAAGGATAACAACTGTTTAATAGTACAGGTAAACCATGGCACTATAAAGGGCATGTCCACCACCAAAACTATAATTTGACCCACTACTGGCCCCACTTTGTAGTGTAATATAATCCTTACCTTACATCCCAGCTCCAAATGGTTCTCCTGTAATCCCCCCCCTCCCCCAAGTCCAAAAACTGACCACCAGGAGGATAGCTATATAGGACTCTGCCTCCTGTCTCTCTTCTGGGAGAAGTTTGGAATGCCTCTCAGCCAATCAGGGACGCGGCTAAGGGTCCGGCCCCCTGCTTGCAGTTTCATGCAAGCAGAAGGCCGGGCAGTGCGGCGGAGGAGAGAGGTAAGGTAAGTAACTATCAGGGGACTTTCTTAAAAATCTTTTATAGCGGTTGGGGTTGGGGGAAGGAACACTACTATATGGCAAAAATTTTTACAGGGGTGGACATGCCCTTTAAAGACTCAGAACAACACTGAATCAAAAGGCAGAGCACCTTGATAAAAAAAGCCATACTCTGTGTCTCATTTCTCATTTTTATGTGGTTGCTGGGAAATTTAACTTTGTAACATGAAGTTTGCATTTTATTTCCAGCATCGCACAGTGTGATCACTGACCATTCTGTTCTTTGCACATGCCTAGTTCTAATCTACTTTAGAAACTTGTTAAAACAAACCACGCCTATTAGGAGTCTCTAGCCAATCCTGTTACAGCCTATATTAGACTGAAGATCATGTAAATGAAGTTGCATAAGTGTTATGTCACTTACGTGACCAGAGCTCAATGGGACCAATCATTGAGCTCCGGTTCCATGAGTGACGTAAGACTTACCCCTGTGCATAGGTGTTACGTCACTTACGCGACCAGAGCTAAATGGGAGCCACCAGCCGGGGAGACAAGTCCACTGAAGCTTTTTCCTCATTCTCTGGCCACCAGCCAAGGTAAAGCGCTGCAACCTGTGGGGGAAAACCCTGACTGACTTGTGAGAGAGAGAGAGAGAGGGTGTGTGTGTGTCTGTCTGTGTATCTGTCAGTTTTTCTGTGTGTGTACTGTATCTGTCTATCTTTCTGTCTGTGTGTCTGTCTGTCTTTTGGTGTGTCTGTCTGTGTCTCTGTGTGTATCTGTCTATGTGTCTGTCTGTCTGTCTGTATGTCTGTTTGTGACTGTCCGGGTGTATCTATCTGTGTGTGCACACAGGGCCCATCTTTGTGTGCAGGACCCTTCTTCTGTGCAGGGCCCATCTTTTTGTGGGTGCAGGGCCCATCTTTTTGTGGGTGCAGGGCCCATCTTTGTGTGTAAGGCCCATCTTTGTGTGCAGGGCCCATTAGTCCATTTGTGCGCAGGCCTACAGTACAACTTGATGCCCTCTTTCTGAAGAAAAGAAAAGGCAGCACCAGATAAGAATGGATTTTTACTTAATAATTTTAACAGTTGCATTGAAAAAGTTATGTAAAATAGTAAAATTAGTTTTTACTGTTAAGAACCTATGTAGAATTAAGTACGGCTAATCTCTGTTTCTACTTTAGTTTGGTTTCATATTATTGAAAGGTTTTGACCAAAAAAATTAACTAAATTACTCTTATTAAATTTTCCTAAATTACAGATATGATGGGGACTACAGATTTGGCCAGATTGCTCTACCAAACATAGATTTTGCTGCAGATGTTTTTTTTAATATTTTTCTTTCACTAAAGATGATATTGTTAAAAGGCGTTTTATATGGTTAGGTTAGCTTAAGATAGCTTGTTAGGCTAGGCTAGGTTAGACTAGTTAGGTTAGTTAGGGCCCAGCTAAAGAGTCTACCTTGACATGGTGTCAGTTTTACCAATCTTTTGGCCAACATATTTTATTCTATAGAACTTATGGTAAGGATTTCTAATGTAATGTACCAGTTGCACCAACACATGTGTTTATGGTTTGGTGAACTTTATAAATAACTGTCTTCAAATACAAATTTATGAAAGGATTTGCTACACCCAGCAAAGAAGCTTAGCCCACATACATGAAGCCATGCCCATGCACATTAGGGGCGCCATTCAAAAGATTATTCAGGTGCAAAAACCCTAGGGTCACCTCTGGATGGTACATGAAAAAGGTATCCATTCCTAACTAATATAAAGAAACCTACCATGGAACCAAACTTTACTCCATCTCAAACTATTTGTAGGCCTGAGCATATTTTGTTATGTTATTGTATATTCCAAATAGAAATATCAGGAGTGTTCTCATCATATATACACTAAATGCAGTAATGCCAAATGTGTAGAGAAAAATTCCCCAAACATTTTGTCCCTGCATGTTTTATTTCATTTTTGATGATCATAAAGATGAGTTATGGTACAATGTACAAATACCAGTTGGTGTATTTCATTTCCTATAAGAAATCACAATAAATGACAAGTGTCCTTGAGGTCAATGTGACATCAAGACATGTTTGTGAACTTTTTCCTGGTATATGTAACATATCCCTGTTTTATGTACCAGATCTTTAGACATCAGCAGCAGTAATAGACAATTCTTTCTCATAAATGTTGTTGGCTAAATCAATTGATCTGAATGCATACACGGCAACCTTACTTTTTTTAATATACAGTATTATGGTATGTTCCTAATGTCTAATGCATAAAAATGTGCAAACCATATCTAAGTGACATACCCCTTATGATGAGATCACCTCTTAAACAGGGGACACTTTAACATATGTGTTCTGCACATTCATTGATAACCCAGCCAGTTTAACCTAAGTTAATTGCTGGTAAACTGCTATAGATGACCGTGCTAGTGTAAAATGGCACCTATAGTAAATTGCTCTCTAAAATGTTTTATCACCTAGGTGGCTAATTAACTTGTTTTCTTTTCAAAATAGGAAAACCAAACACGAAGAGGAGGCATTAGACATAATTATTAAGCTAAATATTTATGCAATGTTTTTTGCTGTCTTTATCTTTTTAAGTGAGTGACAATAGCCTCCGTGCTTGATGTTCTCGCTATTTTCTTATCTCTTCTTCACACACTACAATTATTTTGAGATTATCCCAAAGATAATGCCAATTGCATCTTTCATATGCTTCAGTCTAAGGGAATTAAGGTAGACACACTTAAAGCAAAGCTGTGAACTGCAGGAGATGGAATGTGTTGAAGAATAGAAGAGGCTTTATGTGACTGATTGCTATGATCCTGTGAAATGTTACACCACTGTGAGAGATTTCTGAGCAGCCTTCACAATGTGACTGATGATGAAGAGCTTAGGTCCCTGCATCTTCATGCTGCAAAGAAGCCACTATATGTAAGATAATGAATTCCTTTCATACATAAATGATTGTTTCTATGGTAACCAGCAGGTATAAAATTGTGCAACAGTAAAGGCTGCGTACATTATTTATATGGTAGAGAATGAATCTGAGGCAGAAAAGAGGTACGTTTATTCAAGCAAACAACATCATTTTATAAATCATGATCATTAAGTAGTTATTTTGCTTTTCCCCCTCTGTCCTAAAGCATCTCAGTATAGGAAATTGCATCTTTAAAATAATGCCTAATTTGACCGCTGCTTATTCTGTGGAAAACCTCTGGTCCATTGGTTTTTATACAGTTGACATTTACAAACTCAGCTTTTGTTGCTAGTATGACAGGGGAAATGGAAACTTATGCTTTTAGATTTGAAAACTCAGTCTCATTTGTGTTTAAATGTCTACAAGTAATAATATCCCCTTTCCAAATCACGGACTTGGTAGTGGCTCTGACTGCTGCTTACTAGATGCCAAACTGGCATGAGATTAGATTAAGTGATAATCCAGCCCAAAATAACTTAGATTTTACTTGAAGATCAGCCTTGCTATGCTCCAGGAGTTTTCCTACTGATACTGTACGTACTGTATGCCATATAATAGTATATGAAATGGCGACATTGAATTTACAACAATTCATTCATATGGACAATTCTTTAGGTCTACCGTAGCAAAAGTCGTATTTTGTTAAACTAATCATAAATAAGCAACCAGTGTTATAGATTAACCTGTCGCTGAACCCAGTTGTCAGATCCAACATTCACATGCAACTGTGCTGATGTAGAATTAGGGGCATAACTACCAGGGGAGAAGGGGGAGCAACCACTAGGGGGCCCAGGAGCCAAGTGGACCCTATTTATCTCAGATAGTCTCCTCCCAGCAAACCACTGTGGATGAAGCATGGATAGTTTTGCTGGGTGACCCATTGATTCCTAGTTACGCCACTGACTACCTCAGAATCAGCCCCTGGAGATAACAGGAGCACCAACTTTTTATTTTACAGATAGGCACTCCCCAGACTAACACTGGGGGACAATCGATTCCTCAATATGCCACTGTGTAGAAATAAATGACTAGCAGTTTACACATGACCCACTCGATGGGAAAAAAATACTACAGGGTTTTTCGGGCTGTTTTCTCATCCTTTTACCATTTGAGACACTACAGATGATTCTTTTTCAAGAAAAATAGAGGGTAGGATTACTTGATCCTCACTTGCTTAAACTGCAACATGAAAGAAAAAAAGTACAAAAAAGTGCAAAAATACCTCTGGAGCTTTACTACAGTGCTGCAAAATATATTATTTACTATAAAGTTGGACAGTGCTCTTTACCAACTATTACATAGTTGTTTTACAGAGGTTGATTCCCACACTGCTACATGTGGCTGCCTTCAAAGTGATGCAGTAAATCTGT
Source organism: Hymenochirus boettgeri (assembly GCA_019447015.1). Classification (NCBI taxonomy): domain Eukaryota; kingdom Metazoa; phylum Chordata; class Amphibia; order Anura; family Pipidae; genus Hymenochirus; species Hymenochirus boettgeri. The sequence goes on along the minus strand of CM033473.1, from coordinate 83,510,741 downwards.
GATGACTTAGCTTAGGTATAAACAGGCAGATATTTACCCCTGGCCGACGGTTTGCTGCTATCGCCTGATTCAGATTAAAAAAAAAAACTACCAAACACAATATTTTGGGCCAACTGACCAATCTGTTGGTCAGCCCCAAGATATCTGCACCTACCCTAAAAGATTAAGAACCAATCAACTACAGTATACGCTAGTTCAAAGTCTCCAACCCTTTCCAAAATGCCTGCATTGTTAGCTAACCAGATCATTCTTTCAAATTTGACAATTTAAAGTGCTGAAAGGATAATGTTGCCCTGAAAGATGCACTATTCACAAAGTGATGTGTGGCCATATCTAAGTAGCTGCAGAATTTCCAGTGCTTTAGTATGTGTTTCATTTCACATATTCTGTAAAAAGAAAATACTCCCCCATTTATAAATTGTAAAGTCAAGAAATTTCTAAACCTGTGTGAGCCTTTACTTGGATCCAGTTTTTTTATTTATTTGGCATAAATAATCTTACTTACTACTCAATCTAATATGTTGCCTTATTCCCTAAAACAACCTCTACAGAAATCAAGATCAATGTTAAAGCTATGGATTTCTAGTGTCATACTGTAGCTGCTGTGACACTAAACAGGTACAGTCTGTCCTATGAATAGCATGCAAGTCTTTAGCTTCAGTTCACTGGTTTGTTTGAAAATGAATGACAGGCACTGAAGTGTTCACTTTAGTACCTGCTCTGCTATGGCCCATAGGAAATGGAAGTTGTTGCCTCCGCTGCTTTAAGCAGCTAATCGCTGGAAACTTGTCAGTGTTCGTGTATAGCTGAGATGTTTACTGTATGAGCTACTGTGCATTTAAAAGGAAAGTTATTAATGTCTATTTTAGCACAGTTTTCCCCTACCAAATCATATGAACAGATGACAAAAATGATAGAATGTTTTGAAATGTCAGCATGTTATACAGTTAAACAATAATTAGCAGAGCTGGTAAAGCTTTACTAACATGCTGTTGCTATGATGTTTTGACAGCAAAATAATTGTGCTAGGCTAGTAGGCAGCTCTCATATAAATCTATTTTTATAGGCCTAGGAAATAGAGGGCTTTTGTAGCAAACTACGCCCAGGAAAATGATTCCAAGCAATATGAACACAAAAGGGAACAATAAGTGGCAAAAGCTTAAGAGAACTACACTGAAATATTCCAAACTTAAATGTTAAATAAAACTATGTACTGTACCACTTACAGTATAAGAACACTTACTGCTGTATACCTTCCAGTCAATTCCACACCCTAATGCCTATTATGTACCAAGAGTGGTACAGACAGACACGTTCTCAGGTATCTCTCTTCTCTAGGTAGGTCCGGGAGTCTCTCTGATTTTGTGTGATCAGTCCACACACCTGAGAGACCCAGGGGAACTCCCGGAACCCATTGAGGATCAGCGAAACTCCTGCACAAGAGAGGAGGGATCAGACATTATAAGCATACCTCCTAACTTTTAAAGAAAACGGAACAGGACAGGGGCAGTGCCTACCAATGACGTAAATAGCACCGCCCTTGGAACACTTGGTCATGCCCCTGGATAGCCCAGCCATGCCCTCAAATGTTGTAGTCATACTCCCGGAAAGCCTAAAGGTTCGTACACGTGTGATTTACAAGCGAGGAACAACACGCGACGAGCGGACGTTTTGGCCGAGAATCGTCTGTGTGTATGTGTTTGGTGGGGGGTTGTTCGGAGATCCGCCAGCAATGAACCCCGACCAAACGTCCGTTTCGGCGATAAAGTGCCTACACACGAGCAGATTATCAGCCGAAACGTTCGTTCGTACACATTGTGCACGTGTGTACGAATTTTAAGCCTTGCCTATCGCAAGAATTGTCGGGACTCCAGGGCAGACCCTTCAAACCGGGGGAGGGGGTAGCTCCCAGGAATGGATTTAATTTCTTCAATATTGCAAGCATCCTAGAATTAAAGGGCATGTCCACCCCCAGAACACAAATCTCTCCCTACTTTCCTCAGGGTGGACATACCATTTTAAGTTAAAAAAAACTTTTAAAATATTTTTAAAAAGCAAAAATTGACAAATACATTTCTGGCTTATTCACCCTTACTCTAAAGCTGGTTACACACATGCCAAACCTTTAAAGATGACAGACAGGATCTGCAAGATCCTGTCTGTCATTTTCCAAAGATCAGAATACACACAGTCCTGAGCGTTCTCCCTATACACAGCATTTACAGAGCATTTGGGGAACGTTCAGGACTGCATGTTTCTCATGACCGCTTCCGACTCCCCTACTAGGAGACTACTGTGGCCAAAGGAAATCTTTGGTCTTTCCCTAACGACTGCAAGGCCAATGGAAATATTTGTTGGCCGCACACTCATTCGGGAAAGACACTACACATGCGCTAAAGCCCCAATATCATCGGATCCAACAGTATTGGGGCTTTATGCTTGCTTAAAGCTAGGTACACACAGTACAGATAAAGCCCTGATACCGTCGGTTCTTACAGATCCTGTCTGCCAAAAATCTGTACTGTGTGTACCCAGCTTAAAGTATGGTAATTAACCAATTACAAATAAAGATAAATTGCACTCAACTTTAACCCATTTATTTGCTAATTAATCTTAATTTAGAGATACCATGTAGTTTTGGTGGACATGTAAAGTGATCCCAAAGAAAATCACTTAACTAGAAGATAAGATCTTTATTGAAAACACTATTGGGGAATGTAACTTATCATTCTAAAAAGACTGTTTTTATAGATCTGTAGATTAGCAAGATAAGATCTTCATCGAGTAGACATGTTTGAACTTGTTTATTGCATATTATTTAATCATACCTATTTGTTTATAATTTGTTATTAAATTATTTATTGATTAATATATTATTAGATTTACTACTCATGTAATAGTGCTCTTTTGCAACCCCTATATTGAGCCCATCAAGAGATATATTCCACTGGAAATGGAAATATTTTTGCTCTGACAATCTCTAGATCACAAAAAGCTGATTAAATCCAGCCCTCACCTTTCTATGTGCTATGGTTCCTAGGATATTTGTAGAAAAATGTATGTTTTTAAAATGAAAGTCCCACCCCTTAACACAGCTGGCCAATCACACTTACTGCATATTTTTTTTACTGCAAAAATAAACTATTTTTCTTTCTCTCCTGAACACCTATACATTTTAAGATTTTTCTCTAGTAAGTTGCATTTGGTACATATAAGTAATAGATTCTGAAACCTGTTAAAGAATATTGTTGCCAGTGCAACTCACAGACTATCAAGTCTTCAGAGAACCATGCCCACTGTCCCCATTATTCACTGTCTCTATGAACAGACAGGGTTATTCAATAAAAGTTCTTATTGTTAAAAATGTTGCTAATTTTGCCCCAACCAATCAGATGTTAGCTTTCAAATGTCAAATAATATCTGATTGGTTGGGGCAAAATTAGCACCATTTTTAACAATAAGAACTTATATTGAATCTCTCTGTAAGTATTTTATATACTGATGTCTCCATACCAATATGGAAGTCCCTAATGGGATATGCACACAGCCTTTTTGGGGCAATACAAAATAGCTGATTTTACAAAAATGTTCCTAGCAAAAAATAAAGATTATACATGTACTAGAGTTATACATAGTATATCTTTTGGGTTGCGGTAAAAGCTCAGTTTATAGCATGACAGAGTACATGAGGTTGCCGGTTCAATTTCACAGCCTTACTTATACAGTATATATATTTTTTAATATTATGTTTCTTACATACACGGTAGCTGGAGATTACTTTTCTTTTTTGACAGGAGCATTACATGTGTTTGAAAAAAGAATGACATTTCTGTTCTATAGCAGTGGGAGGGAGAATCTCTGTGCAATGCTGCAACTTCCTTGATTTGATCTGTTGAACACGACAGAGCATGTGTACTGCCAACACTTAGCCGGGTTTTACCCAGGTAGCTGTGATTATGGGAGCTGCCCCGTAGTACCCACAGGTTAGTTTCATAAATCACCCAGCAGCCACAGCAAAGGGAGAGGTGAGACACAGTTTGTTGTATGTTTCTGAATGTGCTCTGTCTATTGGGCCAATGTTGTCTGGAGACATTAATTCCCCTGTATAGTAAGCTATATAATTTCCTCCTTATATCCTCTGTGAAATTATCTGTCTATAACTGGCCTGGTGCTTTTTCAAACAGAATATCTGTTTAAAATGTCAGTTATGGAGCCCATACACCCACCAATAACGATAGTAAGATTTCAGAATCATTCAAGTTAGCCATAAAAGAACTACATGGTAGCGCAAAATTTAATGCTGCAAAAAGTTTTGGAAATAGCACAGCCACCGAAAAATTTGTGTAAAACTTGCAGCCAATAAAGTATTACCCCCTTTGTCTTTAACAAGTGGCAGTTAGAGACTCAATACTAGAAATTATTGGTCTTTCTAACTTTTGTGTATTTTTGGTAGATGACAAATGGAACCACTGAGTTATCACAGCTCACTTATTGTCTTTATCTGATAATACACCAATAGAATAATAAAAAAACAAACAATAAATTAAAGGGCATTTTCAGCACCCCCACCCCCCCAAAATCTAATTTTCGCATTATTCATTTTTAAGAAAGATGCTCCTGAAGAGATTTACCTGACATGGTCCCTTGCTGCCTAGGTGCCGCCTCCTTCTGCTGTTGCGAGTTCATTTCCAGCACAAGCAGCAGCAGTGAGGCGTTTCTTGCTCGCAGCTATAAGGTAATTGGGCGTGACTTCACCGTCGTGCCTTTGACTGACAGCCACAACTAGGAAGCAGAGAGGAGTAGTGTGGCAGAGCGCTGTGGGATCAGGTCTGGTAAGTCTTCAGGGGCATCTTTCTTAAAAACGAATAATGGCAAAATTGGGTTTGGGGGGGTGCTGAACCTATATGTAAAATTTTATTTCATTGCTGGACAATGAAAAAAAAATTCCAACAGATCCTTGGATCTGTAAGTATGGAACAGGTTTTCACATCCTCCAATTTTTGGTGTGCTTCCCTCATGATTTTGTATTTAATACCACTAATTATACCCTTATCTGCAGAATTCATTGTTTCTGTTACTTTTATAACTTCAGGGCTGCTTGCACTGTTGAAATGAAGTGAGAGAGAGTGGAGAACAGATTATTAACAGAAACTTGTACAGCAATATGAAAAGACAGCAAGGAAATTGGCAGACTACAGAAACCACCTGCGATTTAACCTCCGATGCAGACAACAAAGGCTAGTACCATGCGGCATACGTCTGGATTCTACAGTTAAAGGCATCAGAGCCAAACAGATACTGAAAAAGGCGTTAACACAGCTCCTAAATAAACGGGTACGACAGACACATTTTACAGATGATGCTTTAATACATAACATTAGTCAACTAGAACAGAACCTGGCCTCACAGCTACCTGTGGCCATCTGGGAAAGACTGATGGAGTTCACTAAACAGGCACAGCTTTCTCAGCACTGTAAGGGCAAACAAAGGCAACTCCCACCACCCACTGTATACCCACCAAGGAGGCTGTTGACATGGTGAGAAAACGGGTAGGCCAAGACAGCACTCTTACCAGCAGAACTGATCTCAACCCAGAACAGGTGTGTTCCTTACTGGACTTGTGCCTGAATACCACCTATTTCAAATACAGGGATAAGTTCTATAAGCAAAAACATGGATGTGCTATGGGATCTCCAGTTTCACCCATTGTGGCCAACCTTTACATGGAGGAGGTAGAAAAAGGGACAATGAACCTTTAAGTCATAGCATCCAGCAAGCGGTTAGAATGTGGATGACCTGGGTTAAAATCCACCACAGAGGAAGTACGAAGCTTTCACAGAACGAATTATGCGGTAGACCCGAACCCTAACAACTTAACAAGGGAAGGGGTAACACAACCAACACACTGGCTTTCTTGGGGAGCGCTGGTAGAAGTCTGAAGGAAAATTATACTGGGAAGTAGAGGTTACAAAACCAAACACACACAGGTCAGTATGTGATGTTGGAACACAGAGAAAAAAGACAGTTAGATGACAAGCTGGGTGTGTCCATCATAAACACTCAACCTCACCAGAGCTGGAACATGCCCCACTAGAGAGGCGCAAGGCCTAAAAGAAGTTAACATCTCAGGTAGCCCTAAAATCCTTGTGCTTTAAACCAACATTTAACCGCCACACGTGAGGCACAATATAATCGAAAAAGCCCTAGTACCGAAACACAAGAACGAAAATGCATTACGCCAGGAAGGGCGTACAAGTAATGCTCTGATTTGTATATGGGGGGGAACCCAAACCAAACAGCAATGCATCAACGTATGGCCCAGCACAGAAGAGCCAATTCCTCAGGTCAGGACTCAGCCGTGTACCAGCATCTTAAGGATAAAGCACATACCTTTGAAGATTGTAATGTTAACATATTGGAATGTGACTGGTTCAAGAGAGGTGTTAAGGAGGCCATTTATGTGAAAATTAAGAAACCAAGCCTAAATAGAAGGGGGGGGGGTTCGACACCAACTGCCTGCCATGTACAATGCTGTTTTGACACCTTACTCTGGGCATTCCTATAACACCTCTTAGGCACTATCCAATCACGCCCTTAACATTTGGCTGTGATATGCTAATTGGGATTTTCCAGGATACATAATTGCCACAGATTCTTTCTCAAGTCATTCTGAATTGAGAAAGCCAGTCGGATGACTAGAGAAACGTCTTCAAGAACTAAACTTCAAGTCCAGTTGATCTAATTGAATACAACAGATAGACTGCAGTACCTTATTTGACACAATGCTACTTTCTATGTTACCTATGTCTTATTGATGATGTGATAAATTAATCATATATTTTAAATTCAAAATTCCAATAAAAAACTACTGATTATAAAAAAAAAGTAAAATGCAGTTTCCTAGCACACCCAACTGCCAATGCTTCACAAGCCACCAGGGATTGAGAAAGAACTGTTTCCTGTTAATGTTAACTCTAGTGAGTATTTTCTCCCTGTGCTTACATGGGTTTACCTGAACACTCATAAATGTGTTTCATGCTATATAAGGGCTAGGCCACACTGCTGCATTTTTGTGCGTTTGCGCTTGTGTTTTCGGATGCGTTGCAATTGAGATTGCAATTTGCGTTCCGCATTTTTAATCGAAATCACATGCGTTTTCCTATACCTAATGAAGAAACCGCATGCGCAAACGAAACAAAATCGGACATGAAATTGAAAGCAATTCCGTTTGCGATTGCGTTTGCAGCGCAGTGTGGCCGTGCCCTTAATGTATGAATAAAAAACAAAAACAAAGACTCATTGGACTTAAAGAGGAACTAGCAGGCCGTAGTTGGCACTCCGATCGGTAAGGAATGAGGAAAAATTTACGTTGGTCGTATCGGCCCCCTTTACTTTAAGTAGAGGGAGCTGATCCGATCGTACTGTGTATGGCCACACGGCCTAGTGATCCCCATAACGCATATGGGGATTGGTCGGGTCCATGTGTACTGTTCCCACAGCATGTGTGCCGACAGATGCCAATGTGGAAATCGCATGTGTATGCCCACCTTTAAGCTATGTACGTGTTAGATTAATTTCATCTGAAGTGGCAGACAAAAGGCCAATGTCAATTGACAACCTGATTGTTTCCCCTATTAATTGTTTAGTGATCTGTACTGTCAGATCCTTCATAGGGGATCCCTCTCTATTGATTACAATTCCATCCAGCTACTTTTGAGCATCCTGTTTGTAAATGCAGATTGTTGGACCATTCATCTAATGATCTGTCTTTATAATCATATCTAACAATTACATAGCTTGTTTGTTTTGAAGAGGAAAAATGATTTAACAGGCAGAAGTAATACAGACCTAGGTTTGCTAGGTAAAAAAAATCTCCCTGACGCTCCTAAACATACTTAAGTCAGCAAGTCTAAAAAAAGAGCCACATTGCTTGTATTAAAGGGTTAGCATGACTTTAAGAAAAGAATAGTAGAGGTTGTACTGGTTTCACAAAAGACACCCACCCAGCATCCACTAGCGATGTGGTACTGCAGTTGTGTCACTTTTTTATCACCATCTTGTGCTTTTCATTTCTCTTACAAAAGAAAAATATAGAAAGGTATGATTATATTTTGAGAGCACATTCAGTATTGTTAATTAGAAAAATATACAGGCAGGGGCGAGGGCTGACTTTTGAATAAGAAAGGCTATCATTGCGTATGGTGCAAATTTTTTAGGTCCTGCCCCTTTCCTGCGAGTAGCGGCTGTTTACTTCGCCATCTTGAAGGTGGCGTAGTCCCCGATACTAGACTCCCGCCGGTGTTCCGCACCCGCCCCGGAGACACGCCACCCCGCCCACACCCCCCCGCGCGTCGAGACCACCCGCCTCGCCGCTCCCAGCAGCCCCCCAACCGTTCCGCCCGCTCGCGCCAAAATCTTCGGAACGGGAGCTAGGAGGGCTGCTGGGGAGTCGAGAGGGCGACCCCCGCCTGCACGCCCAGCAACCCCTCCAACGCCCCCCGCCCCGACGCTCCGCCCGGGAGTGGAGGGACCCATGGAGGGTGGAGGCAACCCTCCCCTCGGTGGCCCTGAGAATGGCCTTTTGGGGCTTAAAGGGTCCCGCGCGTCAAACCCCACCGGGACCCCCCCCCCCGGCCCTTGTAAGGCGCCCTTGCTCCCTGACAAGTGCCTTTGGCTGGGGTTCCCGCAGCATCAGAACCGGGCCCCCCTGGGTTGCGGCTCTTTAAAAGAGCCCTTGGGCTGACTCTTTCTCCTTCGCCGCGACACCAGCTCCGCCGACTGCACCCGGAGGCCCTCTCCGCCAGGTCACCGCCACGGCGACTCAAACGCAGGCCCGAGTCCGGCACGCCGCGTGACGTTCGGCACCCCCCTGTCCGGCCGGTAGACCCAAGGCCCCTGACCCGTGGTCACCTCTCGCCCACAGCCCTTCTTCTTCTTTCTCTTACGCCTCTACTGCGATGGCATCTAGTTTCCACGCAGCGGAAAAGCTCTCTTTATTGAGGTTTGCCAGAAATCATATTACGGGGGTCCCGCAGCTCGAACCGGGAACACCAGTGTGCGGCTCTAAAAAGAGGCCCTTGGGCGACGTCTTCGGGCTGGGACACCAACCCACTCAGGTCGCCGATGCCAAGACGCAACTCAATGCGGCCACCAGTGGAGACCCGCTGGCACCGCCGGCCTCAGTGGATGGGAGCCGATGTTGCAGCCGTCTTCTTTTACTTCCATCATACTGCGATGGCATCTGATTCCGCAGCGGAAAGCCCTCTTATATAGGTTGCAGAAAATCCATATCGTTTCTGATTGGCAATTTTTATGCTTGGTTACAGGCTTACAGAACCAATCAGATTTCTGGAAAGTTCTGAAATTGTACTGTAATGAAAGCAGTAAACAAAGCATTGTAAAAACATTGACAATCAGGAAAAGGATTGGATTTCTGGGCAAACCTCATAAAGAGGAGCTTTCCGCCGCGGGTGGAAACTCAGATGCCATCGCAGTAGAGGCTGTAAGAAAGAAGAAGAAGCGGCTGTGGGCCGACGAGGTTTGACCAGCGGGGTCACGGGCGGGCCGCATTGAGGTCCTACCTGGCACGGACGACCTGAGGGGGTGGGGTGCCAGAGAAGACGTCACGCGGCAAGATTGCCGGCACATCGGGCCTCGTTTGAGGTCGCCGGGCCCGCCGGGGTGTACCCCTGGCGGAGCAGGGGCCTCTCGGGGGTCGGCGCTCTGGCGGAGCTGGTGTCGCGGGACTGAAGAAAGGAAAGAGATGCCGCCCAAGGGCCTTTGTAAAGAGCCGCACCACAGGGGGTCCCGGTTCTGAGCTTGCGGGAGCCCCGCCCAAAGGCACTTGTCAGTGCCGAAAGGGGCACTCCTACAAAGGGCCGGGGAGGGGGGGTCCCGGTTGTGGCTGCGGGACCCCTTTAAGCCCCAAAAGGCCCTATTCTCAGGTGCCACCAGCGAGGGTTGCCTCCACCACTCCCTAGCGGATCCCTCACTTCACTCCCAGGGGGAGTTCGGGGCGGGGGCTTGGAGGGGTTGCTGGGGAGGGGTGCACGGCGGGTGGCGCGCCAACTCGATCCCGCAGGCAGCCCTCCTAGCTCCCGTTCCGAGATGGCCGCGAGCGGGGGCGAACGGTTGGGGGGCTGCTGGGAGCGGCGGCGGGTGGTCTCCGGCCGGGGGGGTGTGGCGGAGGGGCGTAGCCGCCCCTTAGGAGAGGAGTAGGGAAGGGATTTTTAAGTCACTTTGCGGACGAACTTACCAGTATCGCTCGCGAAGGGGCTAAAATTCCTAAATTACCGCAACATACGGCCACGATAAATATCGCGTGGAATGGCAATCGCCGTATAAATACGGCGCGGGAAACCGGGCGGTGATAGCGCTATTTGTGGCCGCGATGTTGCTGCGGTATTTTTGGACGCTATTTCGTTTCTTATAAATATGCCCCTTAGTTTGCAGATTTTATTTTTTCAATTAGGAACAACAAAACAGTTTAAATACACAATGACTCTCCACCCCCCCTTTCCTGCCACAAATAGGTCGAACCAAACTCGTTAACAAATTCCAGGACCTAAAATAGCTATATGCCTGTCTACATAGCAGATTCCATACGGCTTATGAAGGTAGCCTTACTAAGTGAAACTGGGTAAAAAAAACAAAAAAAAAAAAAAGTAGTGTAACCTTTAAAAACAAAAAAAAAAAAAAGTTTTCCATTCCTGGGGGTGGGGGTGTTTGGTGTCAGTAGCTCCTCTGCCTTTAAAAATATCTCCCACACCTACATACCTTCCAAACTCCGGTTTGTAACGGCGGGCACTGTCGGTATGAACAACGTTTTTTCAATAACCGGCAAGTTGCCATTTGTTAAACAAAATAATTTATTGAGGACTGCTAGCCAGACGCAAAGCAATCAGAATGCAGAAACTCTTGTCCCTCCCTGCCCCAGCAGTCCCCTGGAGTGGGGCCTTTCATAAATTAGGAAAAGTGTAGCCAGTTTGATGTGCAAGGCATATATTGCACAGTTTCTGTTGTGCCAAGCATTATTTCCATTTCTGTGTGCCCAAGAATATGCCCATTTCTGTATGCCAGCATATTATGCCATCGCTGTGCCAAGCATAGTACTTTCCCATTCTGTGTGCCAAGCATATTGCCGCCTCTTTTTGGCGGGCACAGCAATTATTGCCCATTTCTGTATCCAAGGCATATACATTCCCATCTCTTGCAACATTCATTCTTGGCTAGCAAGCATTCTTATTGCCACAGATTATTGCCATTGTATGCCATAGCAATTATTGCCCTTATGCGTGCCAAGCATACTATTGACCATCATTCTGGTGACGCCATATATGCCCATTTCTGATGGTGCCAAAGCAATGACCATTTCTGAGGCAAAGCCAATTGCCATTTCTGTTGTCCAAGAATTTGTAGTAAAATATAAAATTTAACAAATATCACTTACAATGTTGTAAAATAAAGTTGGGTGTGGCCTGGGGGCAAGGAGCAAGGGCGTGGTTTTAAAAAAATTTGCGGCACCCTACAGGTGGCACTGAACCTGCTTCATATTGTTTGCCATATAGTTGGGTGTGGCTAGGGCGTGAGCGAAACCAGTACCGCCTCTTTATAAATAGAAGCGGCGGTAACAGGTAAGTATTGCCGCGAAGGGTTAACGCTTCGTTAACTTTTCGCAGCCGTTTTCGGACATTTATAAATCGCGTTAAACGCCATTTATGCGTTAATGTCAGTGAAAACGGCCGCAAAAACTTAACGAAGCTTTATAAATATGCCCCTAAGTGATTTATTTTATGTTATACCAGAATGCCTTATTGATATTATATGGTTCTGAATTTTTAATAAATATATATTTAAAAAAAAAAATCAGAAAATATATTTACTGTTTTTACATGTTCCCCGTGCTATTTCCCAGCGTCCTATGCAATTTGCACACATTTTATATCTCTGTTAGCCCTTGAAATAAATCATGTGATCTGTGAAATTTTGCCTCCCATAAACTTTAATAGGTTTCTGAGCCAACAAAAGGAAACTGAGAATGTTTATCTATCAATGAAGATCTTGCTGACCTTTATGCTCCTCACCTCACTCTCATTCACAATCAACTGTCCAACTATTTTTCATAGAAAATGCTGAGAGACGACATGTGGATCTGTTTCTAATTAAAATACAAATACAATTAGTAAGAATCTGTTGCAAGTTCAGTTGTTACCTTAATCATGCGAGTCAAATCAGGCATTGCACGACTTCAGAAATAGAAACAGTGGCCATACGCTGGAGCGAAATTGGCATACATACTTTTCCACTATTTTGGAGATGTTACAATACAGAACTATGAATTTTCATGAAAGTTAAGGAGATTTTCAGTCACATGTTTATATATTAATTATGTTTTTATAACATTTTTAACACAATTTACACTTGTATTTTAACACTGTATAGCAATTACTACACGTTTAAATGTATTATTCACTTTTAGAATTATGATGAACGAAAAGTTACTTTTTATGATGATTAACATTTGGATAATTTTAACTACGCTTTTAATTGTATCACTATTTTAGCACATGTTCACTTTTAGACTAGCTCCAAAAAATGGGCGGAGCTATACACGTCATTAATGATGTCACTATATATTGGTTGCACGGTTGGACATTTGGTTACACCTGAGGAAGGGGGTTGGACCCCCGAAACGTTGTGTGCCTTGTTTGTGTGTTTTAACACTAATAAATGGAATCACTATATTCAAAAATATCAGACTTTTTCTGCTGCATTTCATGTTTTGAATATTAGGAGAAAAGACTTGGAAAAAATTCAGTTGGGGCTTCTGAGGTCAGTGGCACTTGATCAACTCATAGCTTTTCAAATTCCCTTGCATCAGACAACAGCACATAAATTTGAAGCTGAGTCCAAAACTCAAGACACATTGGAAAGAACAGGGGAAAAAACAGAAAAACCCAACCGACTGTAACAATACTCAAAATATAGGAACAAAGTTTATAGTGTCTTCAGGAAACTCATTAAAATAGAAGTAATTGCTGAATATGAATTTTTAGCTCCCTGTTCTAATATATAATCAGCCATAGTAATACCCAAGGTTGTTATAGCATTCATGTACAATATATAAAACTACCAAGGAGATAATATGCTACTAATACATGTTACGTATTATGAGGTCATAACCAATCTGTCAGCGTGTGTAGATATATTGACATATGTCTCCAGTGGACCTCTATGAATAAGCCAAGATTCCATGGCTTATTCAAAATAAAGGACATTATAGTTACAATCAGATGTTTAATATACCAGTTATTATTTAAAAACAATTGACAGAAAAATACCTGCAAATTTCTACAGAACCTATAGGGATCATCACACATTACATAGGTGAAACAGGGTTTTTGGTCTATTTAACACAGAGTTAAATAGATTTTAAAGAACATCTTTTCTCTCTAATAAATTTTTTTTAAAAGCCGGGCACTGTCGGTATGAATAAATGTTTTTCCAATAAACGGAAGTTCTTCTTTTTTTTTTTTACAAAAACTTACCCGAGACTGCTCCGGCCGGGAAAGTCATCAGAATGCAGATCTCCCCCCATCCTGCCCAGAGATGTTCCATGGACATGGTGAGTCTGTCCTCAGCAGGCAAACAGTTTAGCACAGTTTCTATGCCAAGCCATATGTATTACCCACTTATGTGCGCCAAGCATATTGCCCATTCTGCGTATGCCTAGCATATATTCGCACGTTTCTGTGCCAAGCATATTATTACCCCTTTCTGTGTGCCAAGCATTTATTGCCAATTCTGTGTGCAGCAATTGCCCATTTCTGTGTGCAAGTATATTGCTCTTCTGTTTGAAAAAGCATATAGGTCCATCTTCTCGCCTAGCATATTATTGCCTATTTCTGTGCCAAGCATATTATTGCCCATTTCTGTGTGCCAAGCATATGCCCATTCTTGCAAGTATGCCCATTTCTGTATGCCAAGCATTTTGTGTAAAAATAAAATTTAAAAAATAACTTTATGTTGTGCAAAATATAGTGGGTGTTGCCTTGGGGGCACACCCCAAAAAAAATTGGGCCACGCTCGGCAATAATACTTCCTTAGACTTGCATATTCAAAAAGTCACCCTCCGCCCCTGGCTAAAACCAATATCCTTACAGGCCAATGCCCAAGAAGCGCATGGCTCCTGTTTGGAATTTAAGTCACGCAACTGATGTTATATTGGTTAGTGGGGACTTAAACTCCTTATTGCGGCGGCTGTGTGTGACTAACGTAAAAGTTAATTTAATGCAATATTAAATGCTGAAAGCCGCATTCTATTTGGCACTTTAAATACCAGCAGATAGCGGGCATTAAAAGTGCCGAAATGGGTACCTGCACTTAGCGATGCACCAAGTGTCTCTATTGGCATATAGCACGCCGGCGTGTTTGCACCAGGTTCTCAGTGCATCGGGGCTTGTAGTTCTTCAGGTTGCATGAGATGTTTGTATGGCCCTGCAATATAATCTATTTACATATCCTAATACCTACAGTATCTAGGCTAGCACTTATAGTTTATTTTACTGGAAAATGCTGGCATGCAATGGAAGAATGACAAAAACTTTTCAGCTCTGCAGTGTGAAAGAAATCAACATAGCCTGCATTATTATAACTGATCACTGACAAGTCCAAGGAAATAAACATTTAAAGGGGGCATAAACCGCTAAAATGCCACAGTAAAAAAAACTCATTATTACTAATACTATGTTATATATTTAGGGGAAAATTCATTTAACATAGGCAGTTAATGTAACACATCTCCATTTATTGTCCCAATACAGAGGTGTTTTTTCCGGTTGGATGATTCTTTGATTTTGAAACATTTCACATGTTTAGGAATATCACTGGCAACATTTTGATCATTCTTGAAGCTTTGGGGGGTTTGGAATTATATTCACTGTCTTATAAAAACTGAATGTGGTCTTTACATGTTCACTCAAAAACAGCTGCTGGGAGACTAAAAAATGAAGCCCTGTTAAACCTATCACACATTAGTGGATTGTTTTGCAAGGATCTCAGTTCAAATCAGAGGTTTCCATCTTGTTGAATCCCTTAAATCTAGTGGACACTGTGAATAAGAAATTCTAGAAAGCTAATAGGCATAATGAAAAGATAAGGTAGAAGCCACGTAATGTGCATTTTCTTTTCTGCTACGGATCAGTCAGTTTGAATCTTAAATGCATTGTGGAAAGTTTAAGCTGCAGTTTATCTTATTTGTGTAATCTAGTTAGACTAGGTACTGAGAGCTGCAGTGTACAAAATCCATTCAAATCCAATGCAAGTTGCTCTAACCTATAACAAAACTTAGCATGAGTTAGCGCCATTTTTTTGAAAAAACTTAAAACCAGAACAACTCTGATTTCGTGTTACAAAGCGCACACTAGTGTGGCCAAATTAGAGTGGCCACACTAGATGCGCTGGGGATGTGTTTGCCCTGCGATCCATTGATATAAGCTATTGCGATTACCATTTTTGGTGTGGTTCGCATGCGATCCCCAAAACGACAGGGATCACAGCACAAGCGGGCACAACATGCGCTTAGTGTGGCCTCTAGTTCAATAAACCTGTATGTATATTTTTTTTCACTAAATAGGAAATTAATAATGAATAGTCACATGCTGCCTTGGTACTCTAATGGGTTTGTCTATACTTATTCATTTCATTTTAGCTTATAATTGATTAATAAGCGTTATGTTAGAAATATAATGGATATAGCAAAAGATATTATCTACAAAGACGTTTCTGGCTTTAATTAGTTGGGTATCTTCTCCAAGTACTATGAAATCATTGAAAGGAAGTGAGACATTTTCTGGCTCACGTGTAGATGGTTCTAATTGAAGAGATCTAATATCTTCACTGAGAAACATTTAAGTGAAGCAGTGTAATAACGTCATTTGGACATTAATCAAGAAATTTGGTGTCGTGGTGACTTGAAGCTGCACTGTGTGATGTAAATAAGGTTTTGTTGGATTCTGGTCTGTTGTTTTTCTTAACTAAGGTTTGACATCTCACTGACCCGGACCCTGGCGTTCTTAATATGAATAATTTTGAACATTTCATAATGAAAAATGGTTAACTATAACATATCATTATAAACATAATATTTCATATGACAAGATATGACAGAAAAATGTGGTTACATTTTGAAGATATATTACAAGTATATTAAAATCCTACAATTTGGAGGTTTTTTTGTTTAAACTTGGCACTATGCAATGCAATCAGATATAATTTGCCATGATAATGTATATAGATTCCATATACCGTGTAAATAGAAAGTGTTCCAACTAGAACTGATATAGAGGCAAAGAATTGTTGTTTCAATACAAATATGAATCCTATTGGCAGAGAGGCAGCACGCTTCTGTCTCCAAATGCTCCTGCCCTCACATGATATCATATTAGATAGATGAAGAGATCAGAAGCATCAGGAAGATAAGCAGTTGTGTATTAGTGCAGTTCAACAAAAATATTTTGTGTCTTCCACACACCTTTCCCAAGTATGCTAACACCACGACTGAACAAGTATTTATTTAAGAAATAGAAGAGTAGTATGGCACGCCAACCACCGCCAACAACAGTCCAAAGTTTCTCATACATCCCCCTGGGGAAAAAAGTCACCCACCCCCGTCTTTTTACATTGCTGGTAACAACTTACAAGTAGTACAGTAGTGGCTGTTACACAAAGACAAAAACTTTCATTTCTTTTTTGAACATTGCCTTTCTTTTGGGTTAAGTATGTAAACTAATCCCTAATTATTCAAATAAATTTATATTTTTACGGAGATTGCATGAGTTTGGAGGCAACTAATTAGGTGGAGGTATATAACACTATTACACATATGTAGTGTGTATTATCAATATTTAATTAAAATCACCATAAGAAAACCACTATACAATATAGTACTGCTACCTACTACTGAATTACAAAACTAAATGATGTCAATTAAGTATACCTACTTTACTTGACACCCCTAAATTTGAATGAAAAAATTTAAATTGGTAGGTTTAGCCACACCTCTAGGATTTCTACATGTGTATCCAGTAGAAACTAAAGGAAGTGAAATTTACTAACATCCAATGAGGTTTTGATTATGCTGTAGCAAATCAAAATTTCTCTTAGGCATTCTCCAACTATTTCAAAAGTTGCTTAGTGTGGCCAACAAATTTAGCGTGTCAATCCTGCAGCGGCTGCTCCGCTGAACCATCCAGCAGGAACCAAAGCAAAAGTAGGGAGACACAGGCAAAAAAAGTTCGCAATCCAAAGTGATTTTTTTATTGCTGCTTAAACAGGCACAAATGTTTCGAACGTGCAAGAAGAAGGCTTGCATGTTTGAAACATGTTGTGACCCTTGTTTAAGCAGCAATTTAAAAATCACTTTGGATTGCAGAACTGTGGTTGCCTGTGTCTTCCTGTTTTTGCTTTGGTTTCTTTAGGCATTGTACATGACAAGACAGGAAGTATAGGAATTTCCTGTATTACACCCAATTATGTGCTATTTGTAAACATGGGCAGTCTTAGCAATTAGAACATTTTCAGACACTCCATGGTGCTGTTTATAGTTTGAACTCCACATTATGGCAGAATTGCCTGGGTGTGTCTGGCATGTCAAATAGATAAGGGAGGGTGCGTGTGTGAATGCTCATGTTATGTGGTGGGATTGCTTGGGTCCTTTTAAGGACTTTATACCATTTGAGCCTCCCCTGGATACTTTCTGGCAGGAAAGGGAAGCAAAAGCTGAGACTGTAAGGTAGATGTAAGTAGCCTCTCTCTGGCCCTACAACTGAAGGACAACAATATCCAAAAAAAAAAAATACATTACCCATACCTGCCACACTTCCAGCAGCTGAAATCACTTACCCACCTTTACAGCCCATGCTGCCCTCCCTTAGATATTACACAGCAAAGGTGAGTGCTAAAATCCACCTCCTAGACGGCCCAGGGCCCTTCACAGCATGGCTAATTGAAGGCCGAGAGAGCTCGAATCAGGAAAAAAAATTAGGGGAGGTGCACTTATAAAGCAACATTAAAAAAAAAATGCTTTATATCCTTTAACAGCTATGGCATAAGGGAGAGGCAAACAGGTCACTTTGTGTTGGTATCAAAAAGCATGCCCCCGAGTGTTTAATAAAAAGAATAAATAAAAATGTGCTGTTGGGCATTGTGGCAGGATTACCTGGCAAAACATCACACATAATTTCCATGTGCACCAACGGCACACTTTGCTGTATATAATAAAGATAAATACAATGATAATACTAAACCATGAGCATAGAGATATTTCACTACACACGTGCGCAATAATAGGCCATCCATCATACCCAGGTGTACTCTGGGGTACAAAGCGAAAACTGCATCTTTTAAAGAATGTTTTCACAGTAGCTCAATGGAATTACCCTGCAATTATGTATCTGTTGTATTCAGTTAGATCAAATGGACTTAAAGTTTCGTCTTGAACACGTTTTCCTAGTCTCTACTGGCTTTCTTCATTCAGAATGACTTGTACAAGAATCTGTTGGCAAGTACCCTGTGAAAGTCCAATTAGCATATCACAAAGCCGGGTGTTAGGGACCCTCTAATGCAAGGCGTGATTGCATTGTGGCTAAGAGGTGTTATAGGAACGCCCAACTGGACAAGAATCTTGTTGGGCAATTATGCATCCTGGAAAGTCCCAATTAGCATATCAACAGATATACCATGACCTGGATGAATGAGAACCTTCACAAACAAAATTGGCAACAGATTCTGTACAAGTCATTCTGAATTGAGAAAGCCAGTCGAATGACTAGCGAAACGCTTTCAGAAATAAACTTTGAATCTAAATGAATACAACAGATTCACAGCATACCGCAATATGCTTTCAGAATGTTGGCAGGAATTCGTCCACATCTGAATCCTTCTTTTTTTTTATTCTCAGAGATTCTCATTACAATCACTGTTATGATTATGATGGTCCTTAGAAGTTTATCAGCAGACAGTTAGAAAGGTGCAGGTGTTTGTACCTGCTGCCAGCTCCATTAGAATGTGTCTCCTACCTCAGGCAGTTAATTTTACAGACTCCTTTCTCCGCTTGTAAAGGAGCCGAAAACCGATCATTCTGTTACAAGCCGAACAAACATTTAATATTGCATATGGGGACCGATCTGTTCCGTTGTCGCGGTTCGCAACCGCATGTGTGCCAAACAGATTACAAGTACAGAGAGAGAAAATGTGGATGGGAGGGGGAGGGGGGGGTATTACAAAAGGTTTCTTTCAATTATTAAATACAGGGAACCTAAAGCCATATACTTAGAATGTACTGTACATTACTGTGTGATGAGAAACCACAGTACAAATGTAAACAAAGGGTAATACTTCACTCACAATAAATGTTAGGGAACAAATCATTGTGTAAGCATTCAAGGATTTTTCAGAGAGATTTAATAAAAGTTTTATAGTTAAAAATGGTGCTAATTTTGCCCAACCAATCAGATCTTATTTAACATTTGAAAGCAACATCTGGTTGGTTGGGCCAAAATTAGCACCATTTTTAATGATAAGAACCTTTATGAATATCCCTGTATATATATATAATCAAATATATTACATCCTGGATTTCTACATTGTCAGTCTTATCAGATTTTCGCTCATCTTGAATTTTCACTTTCTCAGATAATTGGCCGTACCCAGGAATAAGCCTTGTTGATACAAATGGTCATATTACCAGGCACATTCAATGCTATAATAAAAAAAGGGACCAAAAAGATACTTTGAGGCTATTTTTCCATGATCTTTTTTTTAATTATTTCTTGGCTTAGATACAAAGGATAGCCTCTGTTTCAATGAAGAACATTTTATGAAAACAGCTATTTACCATACAGTATACATCATCTGTTCTGCTTTGTTTACCCCTACTCTCAGGCACACAAGAGCTTTATCGTACAGATAACTTGCCTCCAGCTTCTCGACTGTGATTGTTTTACTAGTTAAATCCAAATGCTGTTGTTAAATGTGTCTACCAGTGTTCACTGAGCATGAAAATGAAATTTTCTTACTTTATTTCCAACACACACAGTTAAAGTTTATGCTGTTTAAAAGAAAAGCGTTTTTTTTTTTTTTCTTCAGATTTTTTCCCTATAACATTCTAAAAACATATTGCCGAGATGTCACCAGACACTTTTTATTAGGGTAGAAGGTGAACTGTGTTCTATATTCATTTTGTCATATAATGAAGCAAATTATCTCCAGGTCCTACAGTATGTGACATTATTATTTAATATCATGTTGTGACTGTGGTAAATCCTAAAAGGGATTTTACCTGTCCTAAAATCACAAATAAAAGTAGCGCAAAGCGATATTGAATCTCGAGAGTCGGATGCACGAGTGTCTTTTGCATTAGCGTATCCGGCGCTAATATAAGTTAAAGTAGCGCTAAGTCACACTAACCAATAGTGAAATGGTTAGCGCAACTTTAACTCCATAAAATTGCCTGGCAGCTCTGGGTACTATACCACTATAGGCATTAACAAATATGTATATTGAAATATGATGCTTTGGAAAAAGCAGAGATTTGTATACAAAACTACAGCTTACTGATAAATACCCCAGTTATGGTTATTAACATGAAATGAAATAATTGATAATGTAAATGCCGATTTATAAGAAGAGAAGGCTGCTGATCCTTTCATCTTCAAGCTTGCTTACAACAGCGAATGCATCAGTATCATTCTAAAGAATGCTCTGATTTCCACATAAATACTAGGAACGTAGGAATGTTATTTTCTAATGCTGCTTAACTTCTGCCTGTGATTTACTACAGATGTGGCCACACACATCCCACCAATCTCTCTATACTGATATAAGGAAAATCTTTGGGAGTCCACACATATAGCACTAAATATTAAAGTATAGGAGATGGGGCAGAGCTTGGACCCGCATAGAGTAGGACACACATTCCCATGCTCCGGCACCATCTCATTATTTGTGGCTAAAATACTGCATCTAAGTATATTAAACTTACCTACAATGCTCCCTGGGCACCCAGACCCAAATGAGAAAGCCTACAGGTAATAAAACATTCGGACCAGCTAAAAAACTTGAACAGTACGCGTGGAAAGGGTAACTCTGAGACACGGTCACCTTCGCCTCCGAAAGAAAAAATCCACATACCCGCCCAAACCAAGTTCAGACGAGACCCATGGGAACCTGAATGCTACACCCACAGCCTCAGAACCCAAGGCAACAGCAGCTGCTTGGCGCCAATCAAGACTCAACAGCAATCCCTCCCCACATGATAGGGAGACCAGTGTCTGAATTTCCCTCCTTAGGCATGATCTACAAAAAATAAGGCATTGAGTTGGAGAGGTGGAAGCGAGAACCTCAAACGCTGGAAGATAAGGTACAACCGATTCCAGTTGTACCGTACAATTTTCCCACCTCAACAGGAGCTACAAACCATGAGGAACAAGATGGATGACTTAGAGAATAGGGACCATCGCCAGATCTTCACTTTTGGGTGGGCGCAGTGGGAATTAAGCATCAGGCCCTGCACAGTTCTTGGAAAACTGGATTGTTTCAAAATTTGGTACGGAGGGCCTCTGTCACAATTCGCGATAGAGGGGTGCACCGAATCCAAGCTAAGGCCCCAATCCAGAGCCCCCCCAAGACCCCTATAGCTCTGCTCTGCTAAACTCCCTGGATTCTTCGCCAGGCTGCACAACCAAGGATCTAGTACACACTAAAACTCCACCATACGCATCTTCCTGACTATCCCTGACTGGCTTTCCCTGCTCGCCTGCGGGTAGTAGTGGACAGGTTTTTTGAAAACCCCAATGATGCATCCACATGGCTGGACACCAGATGAACGGCGAGGTAAACGTATGTACTTACCTAACTACATGGAGGCCTTTACCCCCTTTGCTTTGAACCCCCGCTGGTAGTCTGATTCCCCCCTAGTAATGAACCTTTCATTAAACACTGACATTACTGTCCTTTTCACTGACAAAGACCTGAAACAATTTCCCAATTTGGAACTTTACAACTGAAAGTAAAAAGACATAACCATACTATGGGAGACTCCATTGGCCAAATAGCCATACCTGATAATGGCTGAGAGACTATGGTATTGAACTATTCAAACTTATCCCAACCTGGAAATAAAATCACAGTCAATCTGAAATTACAACTAATCCCTAGCAGACTAAGGTACCATCCTGAAACTGCCCCATGTATACATTCCCAAAGTTGACTGAGCTGCAACCACTTGCTATAATGCTCAGACATACTCAGCAGAAAGAGGTCTAAATTATCTGTCGTATAGCAATCTATCTCTTACACTCGGTTGCAAACTGCTAATGTTACATAAGCTTTGTATAGAATTAAAAACTTCTTCATCAATTTTCCAAACTATTCCCCCCCCTTTTTTTCTTATCCAACCCTTTCAGCCTAATTCTAATTACAAAACACAATTACTATGACAACCTGAAGGGCTGAAACCACGTTTCATCTATTCTCAACTATGCCCTATTCCATTCCCTCTCCCCCCATTCCTATCTATCTCCACTGATATCCCTAGCCTACTCTGATTCCACATCATGGGTTAACTAGCCATGGAGGTTAACCAAGAAATACTGTGTTTTAATACTGTCAAATAGTATAAATAAATAGCGTGAATATAATGTTGCATGATGGATTTAAACTTGCTGTGCCTTCCAGCCTTCCAACTCTAACTCAGATTGTGTCTTTAAAAAAACTGCTTATGGAAATACAATGCATCTCTAAACATATGTGTACTAGGGTGCCTAATTTGTACCAACTAATCAACTGGAATGTATTGAGATTGTCCTGAAAGGAAAGTACATAGAAATGTCTTATTTACTTTCATTCTATTCCTCCCACCTCCCCATGCTTTATCTCCAACGCTATCCCTTTAACTCCACCCCTTAAGAAACCCAGTGTGATTCAGTTGGGAGAACCATGATGTCAATAAGATCTAGTAATTGTTTAAAACCATACGCTTCTCTGGTGCAAGCGGAGGCGCAAGATGCACAGTTTAAAAGGGAAACTAACCCGGAGAGTCCCAGTCTGCCCTAAATAATACCAAATAATAGGCATATCAAAATATATAAGGAAGATATAAGGAATGACCCAACCTGTTTACCACTATTCCTGCCCCCCAAATATCCAGTGCTGGAAAGAACAAAACGAAAAAACAAAGGCACACTTTAGCCAACTAAAAGTGTATTCCTACAACTAAATACTGAACTTAAACTACCTACCCCCTATAGATGGAAAGATATGGGGGCTACATCTGCGCCTCCACTCGGATGATAGAGACCTTATAGTAATTTAATGATATGATATACTGCATTAAGCTGAAATGATATTCATTACTCTAACTATATGACCATTACTATAAATAAATATGTCTATTGTATGTATTAAAATGCAATTAGAGAACTTATATAGAAACCTGAAATGTACCCATGGGATACATGACCAACTGTGCTCTCTCTATCTATCTGAAATAATCTATGCACACAAAATGCACACCATATGTGAATAGCTCATAATGGTTTACTACCCCGATACCCCATTCCCTCACCCCCATATATATTGGTCCTTTCCTCCTGCCCTTGCAGAAAATGCACTTTGTGCAACCCCAACGATACCAGAATAGCTGGTGGTTTTTGTTTGTTTATCCACTTCTAACGTTATGTTAAGTCCCAGTGAGGGACTTTGGTTTACCGTTATTAATCTTTATATTTAATCTTATATAAACGTTTCACTAAATCCACTCTGGGATTTGGTTCAATTGTTTGTTTATCCCCCTTCCCCCATTACAGTATTAAAAATATGTGTGTTGTTCCTCCAAGGAGCATGTGCGTCAGAGAGAAATAAAATATATAATGAATAATCAGCTTAAACTAGTGGACGTGAGAGACTAAACGACCCCAAGGAACGATTAGCAGTATTCTCCCAATTAAAGTCCCTCCAAACAGACATATATGCTACAGAGACACACCCACACAAGCAACCCTAAGCATATACAGAGACCATAGGATTGGATGGACAGCTCACAGTACACCACTCCTCATACTCCCAAGGTGTATCTATACTCCTTAGCAAACAACTCCAATATTCCATACAGGAAGTCCAAATCGACAGACAGGGACACATATCTCTGTGTAGCACTAATAGACTCAACACATATGTTATTGTTGGACTATATGACTCTCCTCGCCTCCTTGAGACCGATCAGAGAATCACTCCCATTATATTCGAAATATCCCAATGCCCAACTGATCTGTATAGGCAATTTTAACTCACTGATGAACCCAAATTTGACACATTTCCCAACAAGGAACCCAGGGCGCCTCCCAACACTCTACCCCATTGAACAAAATAATCATGGAACTGGGATGGGTAGATGCCTGGAGATTTAAATCCCTGACACAAAAATAATACACCGTTACTATAAAAGCTATGATTAACTCTCCAGAATAGATTACATTTTTGTCAACAGAAAACACCAATCTTTGTCTATGCAAATTGCCCACCTACCAAGAATCATATCGACCACTCCCCACTCATCACTACAAATCACTAAACAAAACCCAATCCGAAGACCCTGAATTCCTATCCTTTCTGGCTGACCATATTCCCCGAACAAGACCCAACACCCCAACACATCAACTATACATCAATCAAGAGCATGACACAGTACCCCTCAACACTCAATGGGGACAATCTTTAAGCAATTCTCTAAAGACATCTGCAATCTGCGATTTCTCACATAAAACACAATGCCAAAAAAGGAGAAAGCAAACAACTTATCACTACAGGAGGCGAGGCTTCCTATATACACTCCCCCCACCCCACAAACAAAACAAGGCAATGGACACAATCTCTATATGATAAACATCCTCACTGAAAAACACCTCTAGAAAGCTATCTTCAACAAGCCAAAAATACTTTGAGCACGGGCACCAGTCAGCCAAATTGTGGCAAGACTAGAGCACACGGCCCATCAGATCAAAACATTGATTACAACTAACAGACCCGAAAACAGGCCTCATAACAACACAGAAGATGATCTATCATGTGCTGACAAGATAGTATACTACCATATCAAACACAATCTACATCTGACCAGTGCACAATAAATAAATACCAAGATACAATCTCCTTACCAAAGTCTCTCACCAAAATGCCCTACTTCTGAGGCAGATATGACTATAGAAGAGGTTCAAACCGCTCTGAGAGAAATGGCCCACAAACAATTCCCAGAATTATATCACAAGTAGCTGAGAAGCCTACCTTTTACTTGAAAACACGCAACACAGCATTTATCATAATAACCTACCTAAAATCTATGTATGAAGCTTATGTTACCCTTATTCTAAAACATGGGAAAATCCGCAGGAGTGCGGATCATACTAACCCATTTCAATCTTAAACCTAGATATAAGCTACTAGCTAAAATCCTAGCCAATAGGTTGAAACAAATTATCACAACCATAATCCATCCAGATCAAACAGGATTCATACCTGGAAATCCACATCTATAAATATCAAAAAAAACTCTATAAATACTCAAGTAGATCATGACAACTCAGGTACAAGGGTCATGCTATCGCTAGACGCACAACAGCCTTGACTCTGTGGAATAGCCGTACCTATGGTCCTGCCTTACACACTTCAGATTTGGTCCCAAATTAGAAAATGGGTCCAACACAACTATATACTCAACCACCAGCAGCAATTAGAGTAAAATGGGTCGCCATCTCCCATCGTTCCCCTGGGAGAGAGGAAATAGGCAGGGATGTCCTCTATCTCCTATTGTTTGCTCTAGCAATAGAGCCCTTAGTGTCAAGAATTTACCTGCCACTCACGATCCGGGCTCTGCACATCCGGGTGGCGGACGTGGACGTCATGCACAGCGTGCACCGACGCAGATTCAAAAGCAAAGGTCCTGGGACCCGGTGCCCGATTGTAGTGTTAAGCTACCGGGCTCAGTCTATTACCTCACCTTTTCCGCGATCTTGTGTGTACAAAGTTCCAGAAAAAACTTACACTTACCAGTTCCAGGACTTACCTCATCTGCTCCAGAGACCAAACCTACAGACATGGGTCTCCTCCTGAAAGCGTACCTGTGAGTACCCCGGCCATCCTTCCAAATCTTATTAAAGTACAATCGGGGAATGGAAACACCTGAGAAGGCCATAGCAGATTTGGGTAAAACCCTCTAGGCGCTGTCTAAATGCATAGATGTATTTTAACATTCATCAGGGGCGTTTGCCCAATACATGGACTCACTTGCTGCACAATTCCCCCGGCTCCCGCTCCGATGCTGCCTGGCCCTGTCAACCTGCACTTCATAGAGAACCTCACATAACTCCACATTCCTAAATCAGTGTCGGATTCAATTTGAAACTTCAGCCATCTCATTTTGTTCTGATGGGCCGGTAGGTTATCATAGCCTGCTTGAAGGGAACGCTTGGCTGGGCCCTCCTTATGGGAGAAAGATGATCCCATTGTCAACAATATCACCACCTACTTGATATGTTTCCGCAAGGTCTTCAATGCTGGGAAGAACTTTGGCTGCCTTGACCCGCTTGATGCAACTCTGTCAAGGCTCCTGTTCTGTAGAATTTTGCTGTGAGATGTCCTGGAATAATGAAGTACTTACTGCAGCCTTTGTGCAAGGACTCTCTGATCGCTTTAAAGAGGACCGAGTTCTAGGGAATTGCCTGCCCCCTTAGAAGAGCTGATTACCCTCGTATTCAAATAGACACCATTTCCGTGAGATCTACAGCTCGCTGACAACTACCCTTAAAACCTTAATTCATCCTGTCCGACCCTCTACACACATAGTCCCCTCTGCAGATGAGGCATGCAGATTGATGACACCATCTCTCTCTGAGAAAATCATGAAGACGGCACAAATGGACTTTATGGAAACTCCGGACAAGGGCCACTTGAGTCGGGGAAACTCCAGAAACCTAGAAGTTAAGGAGGAGTCCTTCTAGGTTGATCTCAAGTTCCTACTAGATGTAAATACGCTTATTAAACCTTCCTGTCTGCACATATATCTTTTAATTCTCAACCATTTTCTACTCAGGTCTTTGTTGATTCCGGGGGCAGTGGGAATTTCATTGTCTCACTTTTGCATCACAACGGGTATCCCCTCTTCATCTACATCAAACCACTAGCGGTCCTGGCAATAAAATGACCTCGGGAATTTATCTCCCAGTATACCTTTGAAGTCCTATATGTGTTGGCATATTCATCAAGAAACGTTCGATGTTCTCCCTGGTACTATGCCACACATGGAAGCAAAAATATGAAATTTTTTTAGCCATAAACAAGACAATTCAAATAGAATATGAACCATAAAATCACCCAATAAACCCCTTCCCCCCACCATTAATCTAAAAAACCGGGGGCATCCCCGTAAGTGACAAAAATTCCCCACGACGATATCCCCCAATCTTTGTATTGTAGCTAATTGACTGTTGTGCTACTTCATGTGACACAAATATGAGTGAATGTAACAGAAGAGAGTCATGATTATGGACCTAAAAAACTTGATCCACAGAGCAAATAACCAAAACGAAGATGAAAACAGGTACCAAGGTTAGTGCAGCTGCCCCGGGTGTTATACAGCTACCGATGGGACACACACAGATGGAATCGTAGCTATTCCTAAGCTTGGGCCAGTCACCGCTTCCAAATGGTCATCTGTAGGTCTGCCGGTGGGTGTAACGGGCTGCTCCGCTGGATCCAGCGGTCCCGCACAGGGGCTACATGACCTCCACTTGAGGTTACAAAACTGCTCCCTCACTAGCTGGGGTCACACGTCTGGATAGGGGTAAACGTCGGATGGGCACCCCCGCGCGTGTTTCACAGTCGGGTGGCGCCCCTCCGGCTTTCTCAGGGTGCTCGTCCACCCTCCTGTTCCCTATTTTAAGGTCGAGCTGTAGAGCTTAAAGATACCAGGCTCCTTTATTGTAACCTAGTGGTGGGGATCTTTTACACACCCGGTTGAACCTTGCCGTTACCTGCCTTTGAACACTTACGCCGTTCACAGTAACTGCCACTGTGTTGATGATGTAATATCACTTGGGACCACTTATAGCCAATTTAACCAACATGTACTTATATAGGACCCTCTTTTGTGTGCCGTCTCGGCCCTGTGTCTCCTTTCTTTTTTTTCTCTGGCGCTCGATGATTCTTCAAGCTGTGGTGTCGTGTCCTTCCCTTTCTCGCGCTTTGTTGTTCTTTTTTGCTCTCTCCCCCCTGGCTGCCCGGGCTGTGTTTGCTTTCCTTCCGGCTTTTTACGTTCCAGGTGTTTGGCCTCTTGGGCCCTTTTTTTTTATATTGTCCGTTGCCTGGCCTTCTGGTTTTTCCCCTTTTTCCCCTCCTTGATTTTCTTGTGGGTTGCGGTTCTTCTCTTCTGTTCCGTCTCTTCGTCCTTTCCGTTCACGGTTTCGTCTCTGCGGCTTGCCCTCAGAACCCTTTGTGCCTCCCTCCCCCCCTTTTCTCCGACATATATAAACTTGCAGGGGTCCACAGTAGGTAATAGAGGGGTAGTCGACAGATGGAAAGACTCCTGAAAGGACAACAGAATGGTTGAGAGAAGGGTTGGCACCCTATCTAACCAACTACAATGGGCTTTGGAGGAGTTTCTCAGCTTGGGCCACTCTTGATTGTAAGGTGAGGTAAGTTTAATTTTACTCCTCTCTTCCACATTCGGGACTTTTTTAGGGTCCATATAAGAGGTCATCTGAGTTGTCACCAATGCTTTTTCGCGACCCTCTTGATAATTCTTGACTGTAACCCCCTTTCTACTAGTATCTCCCAACTCTTTAGATTGTGTTTCAAAGGATGTTTCATCCTGAACAGTTCCTTCGACTCGAAGGAACTGTCCCACCGTATTGTTTTTTGGTGGTTTCTGGGTGTGAGGCTAATTGCATGCAGGAGGGAGTTGACTGATGGGGATTTCCTATGTATGGAGGTTTCTAACTTACCACCTTCTTTCCAAATATTAAGATAGGAAGATGAATATTTTTGTTGTTGGTATTGAGGCCACTAACAAAAACTTTCAGAATGGTGAGAGATCCCCTCAACAACAAGAGTATATCATCTATAAATCGAATCCACATCACTATCTGATCTTAGGGCCCAGTCTTACTGCAACCTCTGGTACATCCAAGTGTTTCCCATAGGCAAGGTGGAAGGCACGCGTATATGAGGGATCACAAAGCGCCCCAAACGCTGTGCCTCTCACCTGCCTATAGTACAAAGGTGTTATTTTCCAGAATAAATTCTGAGAAGGGTTAATACAAACCGCGTCTGTTTCTCACCTTTTTGACCCACTGTCTCCAAGTAGTACATTTTAATGCACTGCGTTTTTAAGTTGCATTTTTTGTCTGTTCCTAGTGTGAACAAGCCCTAATTCTTAAAATATACTTCAAACGATTAGTATGCTTATTCTGAACTTTCTAGTTGTTCCCAGAAAAAAAACAATGTTTAAAATCTAACAGAACATAACAGTTTATGGAGAAAGCCACAAACACATTCATTTGGTCTTCTCCAAATATAGCTCTCAATAAGAACTGGGTTAAAAGGATCTGGTAAATCAGGTGAGATGGTAATCTAGTTCATATGCGTGATTTATAAAATTTCAGTGGTTTTTACAATATGTTTTACCAGACACAATCGTGTATCAACATCAGTGTTTGCAAGAGCATGAAAGCCCCCACTTTGGAAAAGTAGCCATGATTTTAATAAGACCTTTCAACAACTATACCAGACCTTAAGAGAAAAGGACACATGACCATCTGCCACATAGGCAACCAGGGTTGTATGTATAACACTTCCATGCAATACAGCCAGCTAATGGAAGAAAAAAATCTGTTGCCAAAAAAAACAATTATTCTTAGTAGCATAGGCACTCTTGCCCCATATGCACTCTTGACCCCAATATGCATTCTGTCCCCAATATGCAACTTCCCAAATATGCACTCTTCCCCAATATGCACTCTCCCAATATCGCACTTCTCCCAAAGCACTGTTCCCAATATGTTAACTTTTCCCCCATAGCACTCTGTCCCCAATATTGCAGTTTCCCCCAATATGCACTTTCCCCAATATGCACTCAATACTCATCTTCCAATATGCACTCTTCATCAATATGCACTCTTCCCCAATATGCACCTTCCCCAATATGCATCTTCTACAATATGCACTCTTCCTCAATATGCACTCTTCCTAAAGCCCCCCAATATGCACTCTTCCAATAGCAAAATATTTTGTTTCAAAAGATTTCCCTAATTGTCAACAAAATGTGTTTTATTATGGTGGCAGCCTGAGTGGGCCAAACTTAATATAGTATGTAGAGAATAATATGGTTATATTTTTAAAATAATATTAATCTAACGTGTTGGGATGTATGGAAACAGGTGCAGTATTGCTGGCAAAGATATCAGTCAAATAATATTCGTTAACCATAAAAGGGCGGGCGGGGCATAAGGGGAAGCAATGACGAAAACTTGGCCCACTGCTCTTCGTTATAAGGTGTTTTAAGGAGATGTATAAAGTGCTTATCATTTAAAAAAAATGTGCTAATTTTGCCCCAACATCAAACTATAATTATATTATTGGAGTGTGCTTCCCTATGTACTGATATAGAATTAAGACTTACCTGACGTGGCACAGGCTACAGGGAATGCACCTCATAACCTACCTGCTGGGACTCCACTGAATAATTGATTATTGGATTGACGTTGCCACAGTGAGAACCCCAACAGAAGTATCAAATTCATTAAAACATGTCATTTGCCGACATTGCTAAAACCACAGACGAAAGAGCCCAGACCCTGGCATACACTGATACGGAAAGGAGACGAATCCTGCAACTAGTACCGGAGAGCGCAGCCTCTATCCTGAAGAGTACAAGCAAGGATCTCCTGAAACAGTTGGAAATACTCCAAAAGAGGGAGGTAAGCCTCCAACTACATAGCTTAGCACTAAAAGAATATGCAGTAGCTGAACGTATACCAAGGGGACTGAGGATACCATTGCAACCCATATTCTGTAAAGACGATGACCTGTATATAAAACACTGGTATATGATTCTGAACAGATGTAGCTTGGATCTGATGTATCTGACTATCCAGCACCTACAAACTGCCATTGATAAAACCAAAAAGGACATTGTGGACATTAATAAAGAATTAAAAACTTTGGTGCAGGAGACAGAACTCACCCAAGCGAGGATCGAAGTAGAGACCAGAATTGAAACCTTACGAATAGAGCTGACACAGAAGAAACTACAGAAATTTCGGAGAGATACCCGTGATTACGAGACCAAACAAGTTTACCAGTGGGCAAAGGAGAGAAGGAGAAACCGCGTGGTGCCGCAAAGCAGAGACCGGAGTCGCAAAAACAGCAGTGCAACCTCGGACAGCGACGGACCCACACAGAGGGAACGCCGCTATACCAAAGCACGATCCAACACCCGTACGGACGGCCGCTACAGTACCCGTGAGGACAGCGCATCGGAGCCACACAGCATAGCTTCGGACAGCAACACCAGCACCCCTGGAGTTACTTTTTTAGAGGAGCGCTATCCCAAAAGAGATCGTCGCAAGCTAAAGGAATTAGGAGAGGGAAGAAGGAGAAACACCTCAAAGGAACCGCGAAGAGAGAACAGACACCGATAATGGGTGAGCGAGCTCAAATTAATAATACTGAAATGCTAACCTCTGTAAATAGTAACATGATGAACACTGACACTAGACTTGTAATGAATGGTAACTTGGACATAGCTAAAAGTGGGACACCCAGACTACCACAGTTAGACTTCCCCTTAGTGGTTAACTTATCTGGGATTGAATTCACCAAGGAACAATTAACTGTTATACAGAAAGGGTTAGGATTTGTACCTACTTATAAATCCACAGAATTTGCATTTCAGAAGGAATGGTTTAAATTTATTAAGAGCCTTAAACTCAGGATATTCTTTGGAGATAAACAGAACCCTGTTAACCCTAATAACCTATGGGAGAATACAAAATTAAAGAAAAAATCTACATTTAAACTTAGACATTAGTTCATCTCCACCCTCTTAATTTTCTACATAAAGTAGTATCCAAATCATTAACTCCAGATCCCCTCTACAAGTATCAAGGGAAGTTTGTAAATTCTCTATTGGGGCTTAAGCTGTTTAACTTGTACCAATAAAGTCTTATTTAAACTTTTTAAAGTTAAAACCATAGTATTAAGGTTTGAAGGTCCCCTACAACTACAGCAAAGTTGTTGTTTTTTTTAAACAGGATGGCAGCACCCGAGGAATCCAGATAGGGGGAGGGAGGGAGAGGGAGAGCCCATGCACATTCAAGGACCTCCAGGAGGACAGGGAAGGAGTTTCATCAGGCCCTACAGGACAACCATAGGAGCAGAGTAGCAAGGTAAGGATTTTTGAAAACTACACAGTGAGGCCAGCAGTGGGGAAAATATTAGTTTTTTGGGGGTGGACTGCCATGGTTGATTAAAATACTCCTTTTGTCCCAGAAAGCATAAATATTGTGGTAAACTTGTGGGTTTCATTTGTTGCAACTAACAGTACAACTCTCTAATATCAGGGTAAAATGATTTACCAGAGATCATTGATGATATATTCTGGCCAGGGTGGATGTTGATTTAAATCAAACTGATTTAAATCAGGATTTAAATTGCAATTTAAATCACTTAGGCTTGATTTAAATCATAGTTTTCTACACAAAGACTAATTCTTGCTGGTATAAATTTAATATGCAAGTAGAATATGTATCCTTATCTAATATATTACTATACTCTATATACTATAACAACAATTTAAATAGATTTACTCAACTGAAACAGCAACATTACAGCATGTTATTTGCTGAAACAAACATCCAGATCTATTCCACTCAACAATCAGAAAAATATTGTTTCTATTCACTGAACTTCTTGAAACTTAGCATTGAATGGGTGATTTGTATATCATAGGTTTGTAGATCAATAGGATTAAAGGTCATTCTCAACTCTGTTCATGTTATAACTTTTGCTGTGAAGAAGAGACAAGTGATCTGTGCTGGTTAAATTCAGTTTTGAGACTGCAAAATTAAACCAAGGATCTGTGATAATATCTTGTAGGCAGAGAAAATGCCCAATAATCTTAGAGAAAAACCTCTGGAAGAGCATGACATGTGATTGGAATAATGGAATTATTTACCAAAATTAAACATATACAGTCTTATTCTACATAATTAAAAAACTAATCTTTATTTCATGATGGTAATATATTTCCCACAAAAAAGCATTTTATTTAAAAAAATCCGATTTAAATCAAAAAAATCCGATTTATATAAAAAAATCCAATTTAAATCAAAAAAATCAGATTTATATAAAAAAAAATCAGATTTTTAAAAAAAATTTAAAAAAAAATACTATTGATTTTTATTCACCCTGATTTGGCACATAGTGGTGAACTCCTCACAATCCTTCTTGGTGATAACAGAAGAAGTCAAATTTAAAGGGCATGTCCTCCCCCTAAGTATGGCTGCCACAAAAATTGAAATGTAGGTCAGTTAAAGTGTGTTGGATGGTACAATCTGCATATATGCCATAAAACAAATTATTTGTGATTCATCAAAAATATTTTTTGACTAACTAAAGCTCCCATTAAATATGGCTGCCAAGGAAATGGGTGGGTTGGTCAGTAGGTAAGTGGTAATTAAGACAAGTAGCGGCTCAGGTCATCCTATCCAACAATATAGATACTCAATTATCATTTGACCAGCTCCCGAGATGAATCAAGGTCAGGATATTCATTAAAAGGTACTTCTTTATTAACATGTTGTGAAGGTTCTCATTCATCCAGGTCATGGTATATCTGTTGTATTCAATTAGATCAACTGGACTTGAAGTTTAGTTTTGAAGACGTTTCGCTAGTCCTCCGACGGCTTTCTCAATTCAGAATGACTTGTACAAGAACTGTGGCAATTATGTACCCTGGAAATCCCAATTAGCATATCACAGCCAGGGGTTAAGGGCGTGATTAGATAGTGGCTAAGAGGTGTTATAGGAACGCCCGAGTAAGGGTCAAAGGTGTACAAAGGTAAGGGTACAAGTGTTTTTGACACCTATAACACCTCTTAGCCACTATCTATCTTAGACCTAGGAAGAGGCAGAGGCACTGCACTATTTAATACCTTTCCCCCAACCAGCAATTGTATATTATTGGGACATTTGGAAAGGGTGTTAACTAGAGTCATCCAGTCTACATATATACCACTGGATTTTAATCTCGATTTGTACCTGTTTTTATTTAATGCATAATAAAGCTGTGTTTTTATCTGGAAATCGGGAGCAAGTCTTTTTATATTACTTTTTATATGGCTTTAGAGTATTTTTATTGAATTGATATGAATTTTGCCTTTTGGTTGAGAGGAGGACAGCACAGCCACTTGAAATATAGACTTAAGGATTTGAATAAGTGAGTTACCGGCCTCAGCAATGACCACCATAAAATCCCCAGTTAACCCCCGCACACCATAAGCGCAAAGGATTTACAGGGGAATTCACCGAGGAGCACTGCAAGCCGCACAGTGCTCCTTTCTCCCCTTAGTGTGGCGCTAACCGATTTACGATCGGCTGCATGAGTGCCCCTTTCCGGACCGGCGCAAATGATTTACCAGAGGCTGGCCGGTTTAGTGCGTAAGTATTACAAGTAATACTTACGTGCGGATGAGATTCCCCCAGAGCCGCGCAGCCTCTGGTAAATCCCATACGGGGATTTGGCAGAGCATTTGTGGTCTGGGTGATCTCCTGTTAGACTCTGAGTAAAGGAATTGGCCCAAAATATTGGTAAGCCTGCCACTGCATCAAGGGTAAACTCTTTAGCTGGGCCTAACTAACATAACTAGTAACTTAGCCTAGCCTAACAAACTATATAAAGCTAACCAACCATATGAAATGCCTTTTAAAAAAATATCCAACAACCTTAAGTGAAAGAAAAATATTTAAAAAGTATCTGCAACACAATATGTTTGGTAGAGCAATCTGGGTAAATCTGTAGTCCCATAATATCTGTAATTCTTTCTTCAGCAAGAGAGGGCATCAAGTTGTAGTGTGTCCGCACACCAATGGACAAATCAGCCCTGCGCACAAGATGGGCCCTGCACAAAAGATGGGCCCTGCGCACAAAGATGGGTCTGTGTGCGCACACAGACAGACAGACACCAACAGACTGACACACCCTCTTATTCTATAAACCCAAAAGAGGTTTAATTTCAATTCAGAATGACTTGTACAAGAATCTGTGGCAATTATGTACCCTGGAAAATCCCAATTAGCATATCACAGCCAGGTGTTAAGGGCGTGAGAGATAGGGCTAAGAGGTGTTATAGGAACGCCCAGAGTAAGGTGTCAAAGGTGTACAAAGGTAAGGTGTACAATGCTGTTTTGACACCTATAACACCTCTTAGCCACTATCTATCTTAGACCTAGGAAGAGGCAGAGGCACTGCACTATTTAATACCTTTCCCCCAACCAGCAATTGTATATGATTGGGACATTTGGAAAGGGTGTTAACTAGAGTCATCCAGTCTACATATATACCACTGGATTTTTAATCTAGATTGTACGCTTTTATTTAATTGCATTAATAAAGCTGTGTTTTATCTGGAAATCGGAGCAAGTCTTTTATATTACATTTTATATGGCTTTAGAGTATTTTTATTGAATTGATATGAATTTTGCCTTTTGGTTGAGAGGAGGACAGCGCAGCACTGAATATATAGACTAAGGATTTGATAAGTGAGTACCGGCTCAGCAACTGAAACCACCATAAAATCACCAGTTAACCCCCAGCACACCATAAGCGCAAAGGATTTACAGGGGAATTCACCGAGGAGCACTGCAGACGCCGCACAGTGCTCCTTTCTCCCCTTAGTGTGGGCGCTAACCGATTACGATCGGCTGCATGAGTGTCTTCCCGGACCGGCGCAAAGTGATTTACCAGAGGCTGGCGGGTCTTAGTGCGTAAGTATTACAAGTAATACTTACGTGCGGATGAGATTCCCCCAGAGCCGCGCAGCCTCTGGTAAATCCCATACGGGAGATTTGCGCAGAGCATTTGTGGCTCTGGGGTGAATCTCCCTGTTAGACTCTAGAGTAAGGATATGGCCAAAATATTGGTAAGCCTGCCACTCATCAAGGTAAACTCTTTAGCTGGGCCTTAACTAACATAGTCTAACTTACCTAGCCTAACAAACTATATAAAGCTAACCTACCATATGAAATGCCTTTTAAAAACAATATCCACCACCTTAAGGAAAGAAAAATATTTTTAAAAGTATCTGGCACACAATATATGTTTGGTAGAGCAATCTGGTAAAATCTGTAGTCCCCATAATATCGTAATTCTTTCTTCAGCAAGAGGGCATCAAGTTGTAGTGTGTCCTGCACACCAATGGACAAATCAGCCCTGCCACAAGATGGGCCCTGCACAAAAGATGGGCCCTGCGCACAAAGATGGGTCTGTGTGCGCACACAGACAGACAGAGCACCAACAACTGACACCACCTCTTATTCTATAAACCCAAAGAGGTTTAATTTCTAAAATAGGGATAATGTTTAATTGGAACTTGACTGGTTGTAATTGGGAGGAACAAGCGTTGACAATGACATGTTATCCTGTAGATTGGCGAAATGCTCATTTCTAGGCCCCATAAATATCATATTTTTGCATACATTTAACAAAGGGGTTATAGTGTACACTTACTATGATCACAATGGATGAAAAGCTTCCAACCACGTCAAGGTAACCCAGTCTGGAGGTCCTAACTTCTCACCTTTTTTACTTCAATTACAATTAGCAAACTTTTGCACTTCTCATTCTTGCACACTGGATCAATATAACAGGCTTTCTCACTTCCCCCAGCCCACTGGCTTTTAACCCTTTCCCTGCCACAGATCGTATATTCACGATCTGTGCAGAGAATGCTTTAACTGCCACAGATCGTGAATATACGATCTGTGCTTTCCCCTTTAAAAAAAAAAAATCTGCCTGCACTAGGGGCGATCAGGGGGCAGAATTCAACTCCCCCCCTAGCCCCCTCGATCCCCCATAAGTTTGTTCAAAACTGATGTGGGGATCGGGAGATAACTTACCTTTCTTGAAGGAGCCAGGAGCAGCAGCCGGCAGCAGAAGGAAGAGCAGGTCCGTGCGATAAGGGAACCCAGTGAGATCACATGGTTTCTGCTTCACTAGGGTTTTTCCTTAGGCTTCCCCTGGTCTCCCCCTGGTGGTCTAGTTGAGGTACTGCACTGTGATTCCAGATCATGCTGCAGTCCCTAAGTATAGTAAAAGCTGTCAAGCTAACAGCTTTTACTATACATTTGTGAATGGAACTCAAAGTTCCATTCAAAATAGGATTTTTTCTAAGTCTTTGCTACTTAGCGAAGAACTTAGGAAAAAAATGGGGACAGAGATCAAAATTTGGTGATCACTTCTGATCACCAATTATTGATCTTTGCCAATGAATGAAAAATCACTTCTGGAAAATGATTTCCGGGAGTGATAGTGATTTTTCCGATCGGATTTCAAATTGGAAAACGGGCATTTATGCCCGCATTCCAAGTTGTTATCATTCCCAAAGTGATTTGATGATCATCTTTGGGAATGATCAAAAAAAAAAAAGGGGAAAAGAAATGAAAAAAAATCTTAAAGTGATACACACACCTTTTTTTTTTACCTAAAACTATAAATTAGCAAAAAAACTTTGTCTTCTCCAAGTTCCCAATGTCACCGGTTAATCGGTAAAGTAAACGCAGATACTTATTTGTATGATTTCACGGGAAACTAAGCCTATTTTATAAGGAAATTTTGCAGAGGTAACAAAAAAGACCGGGTAAATTTTAGGATCAGTAAGTGTGTAAAAACGTGTGTGGGACTCTCCATAATAACCGGTTTTCACTAAAATACCACTAAAGGGGGGGAGAGGTGTGTGTGGGGTGGGTTTATGGTGTTTTTTCTGTAACTGCACTTCTACATGCGTCCCATTTGGGCTAGTTGGTGGCCTCGTCTCTGTTTGCATCCACGCATATGCATACCGTTTGATTCAGGACATGTGGGAGATTGACATTTAGTGGGTTTTTTTGCTTGTCAAGTGGGTTTTAGGTAGGATTTCAACCTTGAATCATCTTATTTTATTTTTCACAAAACCTCCTAAAAACACGGAGTTCTTTGGATCACTGGGTCTGGAAATTCTATGTATGTATGAAAGCATGGCCCCGTAACGTAGCTAAAGGTGTGTAGATTCCAAAAATATATAGTTTGTGGGGGGAATTTCCAAGTTTCGGGGCTGTTTCCTTAGAAGTAGGGTAGGCTGTTCAAATTACAGAGCACTTGATTTTTTCTTGTAATTGCATTGTGCATGTGTCCCATTTGAGCTAGTTGGTGGCCACGTCTCTGTGTGCATCCACGCATATGGCATACCGTTTGATTCAGGACAGTGGGAGATTGATATTTAGTGGGGGGTTTTTATTGGGGGGGGCATTCCAAGTTTTGGGCTGTTTGAAATTACAGAGCACTTTGATTTTTTTCGTAATTGCACTTATGCATGCTTCCCATTTGAGGAGTTGGTGGCCATGTCTCTTTGTGCACCCACACATAGAGCATACCGTTTGATGCAGGATATGTGGGAGATTGCTATTTAGTGGGTTTTTTTGCTGTCAAGTGGGTTTAGGTAGGGTATCAACTTTTGAATCTTTATTTTATTTTTCACAAAACCTCCTAAAAACACGGAGTTCTTTGGATCACTGGGTCTGGAATTCTTCATGTATGTATGAAAGCGATGGTACCGTAACGTAGTGAAGGTGCATAAATTCCAAAAATATATAGTTTGGGGTGGTATTTCCAAGTTTAGGGCTGTTTCCTTTGAAAAAGGGTAGGCTGTTCAAAAAACAGAGCACTTTGATTTTTTCTGTTATTGCATTTGTGCATGTGTCCATTGAGCTGTTGGTGGCCACGTCTCTGTGTGCACACACATATAGCATCATTCTATATCAGTACATAGGGAAGCACACTCCAATAATATAATTATAGTGATTCCATTTATTAGTGTAAAACACACAAACAAGGCACACTCAGGATATTCTTTGGAGATAAACAGAACCCTGTAACCCCAAATAACCTATGGGAGAATACAAAATTAAAGAAAAAATCTACATTTAATCCCACAGTACCTAATAAAGGCTTGGAGGTATTCAACAATGTGGTATGTAAACAAGTCCAACTATTACCTTGGCAAAAAATGCGATATCGACATAATAACCTTTCCCACAAAGAATATCTGGCATTGAAACAAATTAAAGAAGTGAAGGATATAATTGTTAAAAAAGCAGATAAAGGGGGAGCCACTGTAATTTTATCTAAACAAATGTATGTTACAGAAGTTCAGAGACAATTGGATAATAAGGAACACTATACCAAGTTATCAACTGATCCAACTTTGAAGATCAAAAGGGAAATCGACGAATTGTTAAATGATGTATTACAAACTGGTTTAATTAATAATGAAGTAAAAAACTTTTTGACGAATGATTTCCCTAGAACACCTGTACTGTATATTCTGCCTAAAATACATAAATCTTTGATTAATCCGCCAGGCAGACCCATAGTATCAGGCGTTGAATCTCTATTGCAACCGTTAGGCATGTATATAGATTCTTATCTGAATCCTATCATGCAGAAGTTACCTAATTGTCTCAAAGACACTACGGATTTCCTCAACAGATTAAATTTTATTCAAAATGTTAAAGAAGGGGTATATTTATGTAGCCTTGATGTAGAATCCTTATACACCTCCATACCTCATGATGAGGGTATAGAAGTCATGGAGGAAGCCATGCTTAATCACGGATATCCATCACACATGGTATTTTTTGTTGGCGAATTACTAACCCTTTGTTTAAAGAAAAACTTTTTCAGATTTGAGAAAGAGTTCTATGTACAAAAACAAGGCACCAGTATGGGTGCCAATTTCGCTCCAGCGTATGCCAATATCTTTATGGCTAATTTTGAAAACAAATGGATACTACATGATGAGAACAACACCACATATCTACACAATTATATGCGATATGTGGACGATATATTCTTTATTTGGGAGGGTAATGAGAACCAACTCAAAACCATGTGTGAGGATCTGAATAAGAAACATGCCACCCTTAAATTTACCCTAACATATGATAAAGTGAAACTTAACTTCCTGGACGTCATGGTAATCATAGCTAATGGGCGTCTGAACACTGACTTATATGTGAAACCAACTGATCGCAATAACCTACTGCATGCAGAGAGCTTTCACCCCAAAGGTTGTATAGAAGGCCTACCATACAGTCAACTATTACGAGTTAGACGGATAGTTAACGAAAACACTAGATGTGAGGAAAGACTACTTGAAATGGTGGCTAAATTTGAGGAGAGAGGATATGACAGAGAAAAACTCATACAGGCAGCCACGCGTGCCCTACATACACCAAGAGAAGATTTACTCAAAAGTAAAGCTATGAAAGATAAAACTGAAATAGGCATACCATTTGTGAGTACTTACAACATCTTCTCAAATAGGATTAAAGATATTATTAATAAGAATTGGCACATCTTAACATCTGATCCAAGTATAGGACACTTGTTTAAAGATAAGCCCTTACACTCATATAAAAGATCCTCGAACCTAGGGGACCAACTGATACACACAGACATGCTGCCTAATAAAGTCGAACAAAAAACATTTTTTGGGGAACCAAAAAATGGCACATACCCCTGTAGGGCATGTCAAATGTGCAATGCCATTATCCCGGGAGATAGAGTATACCATCCAGTAAAAGGGATATCAATAAGAATTAAGGATTTTGCCACATGTATCAGTCAGGGCGTTATTTATTTTCTCAAATGCCCATGTGGATTGGGATATGTCGGTCAAACTAAAAGAGAAGTAAGAATTAGACTGGGTGAGCACAAAAGAGATATAAAATCATTTAAACCAGGTGAAGCTAAGCATGATACTCCCATAGCACGCCACTTCTATGAATCAAGGCACAATGTAATGCAGCTACGGTGGCAGATCTTAGAAGTGGTTAAAAGACCCAATAGAGGTGGGAACTTCCCACAATTGTTGCTACAGCGAGAACACTGGTGGATCCACTTCCTACAGACACTAACACCTAAAGGTCTGAATGAGGAATTTAATTTAATGTGCTTTTTATAAATATGCTCTCCTCTTAAGTATATACAGATCAATTTAACCACAATGTAGAACATACTCTTATTTTAAGTTGATACTATGTATAATTGCCTCAAATATAGCTAGACACATGTTGAGTACATTAGCTACATTGTTTGTCTTTACAGGTATAGATATACCACCTAGTGGATTGGTACAGGAATTACAATATGAAGATTTACCTGGATTCACTTCCACTCAATAGAGTCTTTTCCACTATTTTGGAGATGTTACAATACAGAACTATGAATTTTCATGAAAGTTAAGGAGATTTTCAGTCACATGTTTATTATTATAATTATGTTTTTATAACATTTTTAACACAATTTACACCTTGTATTTTAACACTGTATATGCAATTACTACACGTTTAAAATGTATTTATTCACTTTTAGAATTATGATGAACGAAAAGTTACTTTTTATGATGATTATACATTTGGATAATTTTAACCTACGCTTTTAATTGTATCACTATTTATAGCACATGTTCACTTTTAGACTAGCTCCAAAAAATGGGCGGAGCTATACACGATCATTAATGATGTCACTATATATTGGTTGCACGGTTGGACATTTGGTTACACCTGAGGAAGGGGGTTGGACCCCCCGAAACGTTGTGTCCTATCATATTATTGCCTATTTCTGTGCCAAGCATATTATTGCCCATTTCTGTGTGCCAAGCATATTGCCCATTTCTGTGTGCCAAGCATATTGCCCATTTCTGTATGCCAAGCATTTTGTGTAAAATATAAAATTTAAAACTATCACTTTATGTTGTGCAAAATATAGTGGGTGTTGCCTTGGGGGCACACCCCAAAATAAAAAATTGCGCCACGCTCGGCAATGATACTTCCTTAGACTTGCATATTCAAAAAGTCACCCTCCGCCCCTGGCTAAAACCAATATCCTTACAGGCCAATGCCCCAAGAGGCGCATGGCTCCTGTTTTGGAATTTAAGTCACGCTAACTGATGTTATATTGGTTAGTGGGACTTAAACTCCTTAATTGCGGCGGCTGTGTGACTAACGTAAAAGTTATATTTAATGCAATATTAAATGCTGAAAGCGGCATTCTATTTTGGCACTTTAAATACCAGCAGATAGCGGGCATTAAAAGTGCCGAAATGGGTACCTGCACTTAGCGATGCACCAAGTGTCTCTATCGGCATATAGCACTGCCGGCGTGTTTGCACCAGGTTCTCAGTGCATCGGGGCTTGTAGTTCTTCAAGGTTGCATGAGATGTTTTGTATGGCCCTGCAATATATAATCTATTTACATATCCCTAATACATACAGTATCCTCATAGGCTAGCATCTATAGTTTATTTTACTGGAAAATGCTGCATGCAATGGAAGAATGACAAAACTTTTCAGCTCTGCAGTGTAAAGAAATCAACATAGCCTGCATTATTATAACTGATCACTGACAAGTCCAAAGGAATAAACATTTAAAGGGGCACTAAACCGCTAAAATGCACAGTAAAAAAAACTCATTATTACTAATACTATGTTATATATTTAGGGGAAAATTCATTTAACATAGGCAGTAAATGTAACAATCTCCATTTATTGTCCCAATACAGAGGTGTTTTTTCCAGGTTGGATGAATTCTTTGATTTTGAAACATTTCACGTGTTTAGGAATATCACTGGCAACATTTTGATCATTCTTGAGTTAGCTTTGGGGGGGTTTGGAATTATATTCACTGTCTTTATAAAACTGAATGTGGCTCTTTTACTGTTCACTCAAAAACAGCTGCTGGGAGACTAATAAAATGAAGCCCTGTTAAACCTATCACACATTAGTGGATTGTTTTGCAAGCATCTCAGTTCAAATCAGAGGTTTCCATCTGTTGAATCCCTTAAACTCTAGTGGAACATCTGTGACTAAGAAATTCTAGAAAGCTAATAGGCATAATGAAAAGATAAGGTAGAAGCCACGTAATGTGCATTTTCTTTTTCTGCTACGGATCAGTCAGTTTGAATCTTAAATGCATTGTGGAAAGTTTAAGCTGCAGTTTATCTTTATTTGTGTAATCTAGTTAGACTCAGGTACTGAGAGCTGCAGTGTACAAATCCATTCCAAATCCAATGCAAGTTGCTCTAACCTATTTAACAAACATTAGCATGAGCTTAGCGCCATTTTTTTGAAAAACTTTAACACCAGCAACATACCTGATTTCGTGTTACAAAGCGCACACTAGTGTGGCCAAATTAGAGTGGCCACACTAGATGCGCTGGGGATGTGTTTGCCCTGCGATCCATTGATTATAGCATATGCGATTACCATTTTTGGTGTGGTTCGCATGCGATCCCCAAAACTGACAGGGATCACAGCACAAGCGGGCACCAACATGCGCTTAGTGTGGCCTCTAGTTCAATAAACCTGTATGTATATTTTTTTTCACTAAATAGGAAATTAATAAATGAATTAGTCACATGCTGGCCTTGGTACTCTAATGGGTTTGTCTATACTTCTATTCATTTCATTTTAGCTTATAATTGATTAATAAGCCGTATGTTAGAAATATAATGGATATAGCAAAAGATATTATCTACAAAGACGTTTCTGGCTTTAATATAGTTGGGTATCTTCTCCAAGTACTATGAAATCATTGAAAGGAAGTGA
This sequence comes from Hymenochirus boettgeri, assembly GCA_019447015.1. Taxonomy (NCBI): domain Eukaryota; kingdom Metazoa; phylum Chordata; class Amphibia; order Anura; family Pipidae; genus Hymenochirus; species Hymenochirus boettgeri. Next base: position 83,466,770 of record CM033473.1, on the reverse strand, counting down.
GACATTTTCTGGCTCAGTGTAGATGGTTCTAATTGAAAGAGATCTAATATCTTCACTGAGAAACATTTAAGTGAAGCAGTGTAATAACGTCATTTGGACATTAATCAAAGAAATTTGGTGTCGTGGTGACTTGATAGCTGCACTGTGTGATGCTAAATAAAGGTTTTGTCTGGTATTCTGGTCTGTTTTGTTTTTCTTATTACTAAGGTTTGACATTCTCATGACCCGAGACACTGGCTGTCTTAATATGAATAATTTTGAACATTTCTATAATGAAACTGGTTCTAACTATAACATATCATTTATAACATAATAATTTCATATGACAAAGATATGACAGAAAAATGTGGTTACATTTTGAAGATATATTACAAGTATATTAAAATCCTACATTTTGGAGTTTTTTTTGTTAAACTTGGCACTATGCAATGCAATCAGATATAATTTGCCATGATAATGTATATAGATTCCATATACCGTGTTTAATATAGAAAGTTGTTCCAACTAGAACTGATATAGAGGCGAAAGAATTGTTGTTTCAATACAAATATGAATCCTATTGGCAGAGAGGCAGCACGCTTCTTGTCTCCAAATGCTCCTGCCCTCACACTGATATCATATTAGATAGATGAAAGAGATCAGGAAGCAATCAGGAAGATAATGCAGTTGTGTATTAGTGCAGTTCACACAAAATATTTTGTGTCCACACACCCTTTCCCAAGTATGCTAACACCACGACTGAACAAGTATTTATTTAAGAACATAGACAGGAAGTAGTATGGCACCGCCAACCACCGCCAACAACAGTCCAAGTTTCTCATACATCCCCCTGGGAAAAAAAGTCACCCACCCCCTGTCTTTTGTCTACATCTGATGTAACAACTTACAAGTAGTACAGTAGTGGCTTGTTTACACTAAAGACAAAAACTTTACATTTCTTTTTTGAACATTGCCTTTTCTTTTGGGTTAAGTATGTAAACTAAATCCCTTATATTATTTAAATTAATTTATATTTTTACGGAGATTGCATTGAGTTTTTAGGAGCAACTAATTAGGTGGAGGTATATAACACTATTACACATATGTATGTGTGTAATTATCAATATTTAATTAAAATCACCATAAGAAATAACACTATACAAAGTATAGTACTGCTACCTACTACTGAATTACAAAACTAATGATGTACAATTAAAGTATACCTACTTTACTTGACACCCCTAAATTTGAATGAAAACATTTAAATTGGTAGGTTTAGCCACACCTCTAGGATTTCTACATGTGTATCCAAGTAGAAACTAAAAGGAAGTGAAATTTTACTAACATCCAATGAGGTTTTGATCTTATGCTGTTAGCAAATCAAAAATTTCTCTTAGGCATTCTCCAACTATTTCAAAAGTTGCTTAGTGTGGCCAACATAATTTAGGCGTGTCAATCCCTGCAGCGTGTCTGCTACACGCTGAACCATCCAGCAGGAACCAAAGCAAAAGTAGGGAGACACAGGCAAAACACAGTTCTGCAATCCAAAGTGATTTTTTTTATTGCTGCTTAAACAGGGCACAACATGTTTCGAACGTGCAAGAAAGAAGGCTTGCATGTTCGAAACATGTTGTGACCCTTGTTTAAGCAGCAATTTTAAAAAATCACTTTGGATTGCAGAACTGTGGTTTGCCTGTGTCTTCCTGTTTTTGCTTTGGTTTCTTTTAGGCATTGTACATGACAAGACAGGAAGTATAAGGAATTTCCTGTATTACACCCAATTATGTGCTATTTGTAAAACATGGGACAGTCTTAGCCAATTAGAACATTCTTCAGACACTCAATGGTGCTGTTTAGTTTGAACTCCACATTATGGCAGAATTGCCTGGGTCTGTCTGGCATGTCAAATAGATAAGGGAGGGTGCGTGTGTGAATGCTCATGTTATGTGGTGGGATTGCTTGGGTCCTTTTAAGGACTTTTATACCATTTGAGCCTCCCCCTGGATACTTTCTGGGCATGGAAAGGGAAAGCAAGTAGATGTAAGTAGATGTAAGTAGCCTCTCTCTGGCCCTACAACTTGAAGGACAACAATATCCAAAAAAAATAACATTACCCCCATTACATGTCCACACTTCCAGCAGCTGAAATCACTTACTCACATTTACAGCCATGCTGCCCTCCCTTAGATATCACACAGCAAAGGTGAGTGCTAAAATCCCACCTCCTAGACGGCCCAGGGCCCTTCACAGCATGGCTAATTGAAGGCCGAGAGAAGCTCGATATCAGGAAAAAAATATATGGGGAGGGCACATTAAAGCAACATTAAAAAAAAAATGCTTTATATCCTTTAACAGCTATGGCCATAAGGGAGAGGCAAACAGGTGCACTTTGTGTTGGTATCACTAAAAGCATGCCCCCGAGTGTTTAATAAAAAGAATAAATAAAAATGGTGCTGTTTAGGACATTGTGGCAGGATTACTTGGCAAAACATACACACATAATTTCCACTGTGCACCAACGGGCACACTTTTGCTAGTATATATATAAAGATAAACCTCACAATGATAATACTAAACCATGAGCATAGAGATATTTTCACTACACACGTGCGCAATAATAGGCCAATCCCATCATACACCATGTGGCTACTCTGGGGTACAAAGTCAGGAAACATGCATCTTTTAAAGAAATGTTTTCACAGTAGCTCAATGGAATTACCCTGCAATTATGTATCTGTTGTATTCAGTTAGATCAAATGGACTTAAAGTTTAGTTCTTGAAGACGTTTCGCTAGTCATCCTACTGGCTTTCTCAATTCAGAATGACTTGTACAAGAATCTGTTGGCAATGTACCCTGGAAAGTCCAATTAGCATATCACAGCCGGGTGTTAGGGACCCTCTGAATGCAAGGCGTGATTGCATTGTGGCTAAGAGGTGTTATAGGAACGCTCAACTGGACAAGAATCTGTTGGCAATTATGCACCCTGGAAAGTCCCAATTAGCATATCAACAGATATACCATGACCTGGATGAATGAGAACCTTCACAAACATAATTGGCAACAGATTCTTGTACAAGTCATTCTGAATTGAGAAAGCCAGTCGAATGACTAGCGAAACGTCTTTAAGAAATAAACTTTGATCTAACTGAATACAACAGATTCACAAGCATACCTGCAATGATGCTTTCAGAATTGTTGGCAGCTTTACATTCGATCCACATCTGAAGATTATCCTTCTTTTTTTTTTTTTACTTTTCTCAGAGATTTCTCATTACAAATCACTGTTAGATTATGATGGTCCCTTTAGCAGTTTTATCAGCAGACAGTTAGAAAGGTGCAGGTGTTTGTACCTGCTGCCAGCTCATTAGAATGTGTCTCCCTCCCTCAGGCAGTTAATTATTACAGACTCCTTTCTCCTGCCTGTAAAGGGAGCCGAACCGATCATTCTGTACAGCCGAACAAACATCATATTGCATATGGGGATCGATCTGTTCCGTGTGTGCGGTTCGCACCGCATGTGTGCCAACAGATACCAGTAAGAGAGAGAAAATGTGGATGGGAGGGGGAGGGGTATTACAAAAGGTTTCTTTCAATTATTAAATACAGGTAACCTAAAGCCATATACTTAGCATGTACTGTACATTACTGTGTGATGAGAAACCACAGTACAAATGTAAACAAAGAGATGTAATACTTCACTCACAATAAATGTTAGGTAACAAAATCATTGTTAATGCATTCAAGGATTTTTCAGAGAGATTTAATAAAAGTTCTTATAGTTAAAAATGGTGCTAATTTTGCCCCAACCAATCAGATCTTATTTAACATTTGAAAGCTAACATCTGGTTGGTTGGGCCAAAATTAGCACCATTTTTAATGATAAGAACCTTTATTGAATCTCCCTGTATATATATATTAAATCAAATATATTACATCCTGGATTCTACATTTCAGTCTTATCAGTATTTTCCGCTCATCTTGAATTTTCACTTTCTCAGATATTTGGCCGTACCCAGTGAATAAGCCTTGTTGATACAAATGGTTCATATTACCAGGCACATTCAATGCTATAATAAAAAAGGGACCAAAAAGATACTTTGAGGCTATTTTTTCCATGATCTTTTTTTTAATTATTTCTTTGGCTTAGATACAAAGGATAGCATCTGTTTCTCAATGAAGAACATTTTATGAAAACAGCTATTTACCATACAGTATACATCATCTGTTCTGCTTTTGTTTACCCCTTTACTCCAGGCACACAAGAGCTTTATCGTACAGATAACTTGCCTCCAGCTTCTCGACTGTGATTGTTTTACTAGTTAAATCCAAATGCTGTTGTTAAAATGTGTCTACCAGTGTTCACTGAGCATGAAAATGAAATTTTCTTTACTTTATTTCCAACCACACAGTTAAAGTTTATGCTGTTTTAAAAAGAAAAGCGTTTTTTTTTTGTCTTCAGATTTTTTTTCCCTATAACATTCTAAAAACAATATTGCCGAGATGTCACCAAGACACTTTTTATTAAGGGTAGAAGGTGAACTGTGTTCTATATATCATCTTGTCATATAATGAAGCAAATTTATCTCCCAGGTCCTACAGTATGTGACATTATTTATTTAATATCATGTTTGTGACTGTGGGTAAATCCTAAAAGGGATTTACCTGTCCTTAAAATCCAGCACTAAAAGTAGCGCAAAGCGATATTGAATCTCGAGAGTCGGATGCACGAGTGTCTTTTGCATTAGCGTATCCGGCGCTAATATAAGTTAAAGTAGCGCTAAGTCACACTAACCAATAGTGAACTGGTTAGCGCAACTTTAACTCCATAAAATTGCCTGGCAGCTCTGGGTACTATACCACTATAGGCATTAACAAATACTGTATATTGAAATATGATGCTTTGGAACAAAGCAGAGATTTGTCTATACAAAACTACAGCTTACTGATTAAATACCCCAGTTATCGGTTATTAACAATGAAATGAAATAATTGATAATGTAAATGCCGATCTATAAGAAGATGAAGGCTGCTGATCCTTTCATCTTCAAGCTTTGCTTACTAACCAGCGAATTGCATCAGTAATCATTCTAAAGAATGCTCTGATTTCCACATAAATACTAGGAACGTAGGAATGTTATTTTTCCTAATGCTGCTTAACTTCTGCCTGTGATTTACTACAGATGTGGCCACACACAATCCCTACCAATCTCTCTATACTGAATATAAGGAAAATCTTTGGGAGTCCACACATATAGCACTAATATATTAAAGTATAGGTAGATGGGGCAGAGCTTGGACCCGCATAGAGTAGGACACACATTCCCACTGCTCCGGCACCATCTCATTATTTGTGGCTAAAATACTGCATCTAAGTTATATTAAACTTACCTACATATGCTCCCTGGGCACCCGATACCCAAATGAGAAAGCCTACAGGTAATAAAACATTCGGACCAGCTAAAAAACTTGAACAGTACGCGTGGAAAGGTAACTCTGAGACACGGGTCACCTTCGCCTCCGAAAGAAAATCCACATACCTGCTCCAAACCAAGTTCAGACGAGACCCATGGGAACCTGAATGCTACACCCACAGCCTCAGAACCCAAGGCAACAGCAGCTGCTTGGCGCCAATCAAGACTCACAGCAATCCCTCGCCACCATGATAGAGGAGACCAGGTCTGATATTTCCCTCCTTAGGCATGATCTACAAAAAATAAGGCATTGAGTTGGAGAGGTGGAAGCGAGAACCTCAACGCTGGAAGATACGGTACAACCGATTCCAGTTGTACCGTACAATTTCCCACCTCCAACAGGAGCTACAAACCATGAGGAACAAGATGGATGACTTAGAGAATAGGTACCATCGCCAGAATCTTCACTTTTTGGGCTTCGCAGTGGGAATTAAGCATCAGGCCCCTGCACAGTTCTTGGAAAACTGGATTGTTTCAAAATTTGGTACGGAGGGCCTCTCGTCACAATTCGCGATAGAGCGGGTGCACCGAATCCAAGCTAAGGCCCCAATCCCAGAGCCCCCCCAAGACCCCTCATAGCCTGCCTGCTAAACTCCCTGGATTCTTCGCCAGGCTCGCACAACCAAGGATCTAGTACACAATAACTCCACCATACGCATCTTCCCTGACTATTCCCTGACTGGCTTTCCCTGCTCGCCTGCGGGTAGTAGTGGACAGGTTTTTTGAAACTCCCAATGATGCATCCACATGGCTGGACACCAGATGAACGGCGAGGTAAACTGTATGTACTTACCTAACTACATGGAGGCCTTTACCCCCTTTTGCTTTGAACCCCCCGCTGGTAGTCTAGCTTCCCCCCTAGTAATGAACCCTTTCATTAAACACTGACATTACTGTACCTTTTCACTGACAAAGACCTGAAACAATTTCCCAATTTGGAATCTTTACAACTGAAAGTAAAAAAGACACTTAACCATACCTATGGTGAGACTCCATTGAGCCAAATAGACCATACCTGATAATGGCTGAGAGACTATGGATATTGAACATATTCAACTTATCCCAACCTGGAAATTTAATATCACAGTCAATCTGAAATTACAACTAATCCCTAGCAGACTAAGGTACCATTCCTGAAACATGCCCCATGTATACATTCCCAAAGTTGACTGAGCTGCAACCACCTTGCTATAATGCTCAGACATACTCAGCAGAAAGAGGTCTAAATTATCTGTCGTATAGCATATCTATCTCTTACCCTAGGTTGCAAACTGCTAATGTTACATAAGCTTTGTTATAGAATTAAAAACTTCTTCATCAATTTTCCAACTATTCCCCCCCCCTTTTTTTTTCTTATCCAACCCTTTCAGCCTAATCTCTAATTACAAAACACAATTACTATGTACAACCTGAAGGGCTGAAACCACCTGTTTCATCTATTCTCAACTATTGCCCTATTCCATTCCCTCTCCCTCCCATTCCTATCTTATCTCCACTGATATCCCTTTAGCCTACTCTGATTCCACATCATGGGTCTAACTAGCCCATGGAGGTTAACCAAGAAATACTGTGTTTTAATACTGTCAATGGTAGTATAAAATAAATATGCTGAATATAATGTTGCATGATGGATTTTAATATACTTGCTTTGCCTTCCAGCCTTCCAACTCTAACTCAGATTGTGTCTTTAAAAAACTTGCTTATGGAAATACAATGCATCTCTAAACATATTGTACTAGGGTGCCTAATTTGTACAAACTAATCATACTGGAATGTATTGAGATTGTCCTGAAAGGAAAAGTACATAGAAATGTCTTCATTTACTTTCATTCTATTCCCTCCCACCTCCCCCTATGCTTTATCTCCACCGCTATCCCTTTACTCCACCCCTTAAGAAACTCCAGTGTATTTTCAGTTGGGATGACCCATGATGTCAATCAAGATCTAGTAATTGTTTAAAACCATTACGCTTCTCTGGGTGCAAGCGGAGGCGCAAGATGCACAGTTTAAAAGGGAAACTAACCCGGAGAGTCCCATGTCTGCCCTAAATAATACCAAATTAATAGGCATATCAAAATATATAAAGGACGATATAAGGAATGACCCAACCTAGTTTACCACTATTCCTGCCCCCCAAATATCCAGTGCTGGAAGAACAAACGAAAACACAAAGGCACACTTTAGCCAACTAAACTGTGTATTCCTAACTACATATCTGAACTTCAACTACCTACCCCCATATAGATGGGAAGATATGGGGGCTACATCTGCGCCTCCACTCGGATAGAGACCTTATAGTAATTTAATTGATATGATATACTGCATTAAGCTGAAATGATATTTCATTTACTCTAACTCATATGACCATTACTATAAATAAATATGTCTATTGTATGTATTAAAATGCAATTAGAGAACTTATATAGAACCTGAAATGTGACCCATGGGATACATGACCTAACTGTGCTCTCTCTATCTATCTTGAAATAATCTATGCACACAAATATGCACACCATATGTGAATAGCTCATAATGGTTTACTACCCTGATACCCCATTCCCTCACCCCCATATATATTGGTCCTTTCCTCCCTGCCCTTGCAGAAAATGCACTTTGTGCAACCCCATAAGATACCAGAAATAGCTGGTGGTTTTTGTCTTGTTATATCCACTTCTAACGTTATGTTAAGTCCCAGTGAGGGACTTTGGTTTACCTGTTTATTAATCTTTATTAATTAATCTTATATAACGTTACACTAAATCCCACTCTGGGATTTTGGTTCAATTGTTTGTTAATCCCCCTTCCCCCATACAGTATTAAAAATATGTGTGTTGTTTCCTCCCAAGGAGCATGTGCGTCAGAGAGACATAAAATATACTCATGAATAATCAGCTTAAACTAGTGGAACGTGAGAGGACTAAACGACCCCAAGGAACGATTAGCAGTATTCTCCCAATTAAAGTCCCTCCAAACAGACATTATATGCCTACAAGAGACACACCCCACACAAGCAACCCTAAGCTATATACAGAGACCATGGATTGGATGGACAGCTCACAGTACACACTCCTCATACTCCAAAGGTGTATCTATACTCCTTAGCAAACAACTCCAATATTCCATACAGGAAGTCAAATCGGACAGACAGGGCCAATATCTCTGTGTAGCCCTAACAATAGACTCAACACAATATGTTATTGTTGGACTATATGACTCTCCTCCGGCCTCCTTGAGACCGATCAGAGAATCACTCCCATTTATATCGAAATATCCCAATGCCCAACTGATCTGTATAGGCAATTTTAACTCACTGATGAACCCAAATTTTGACACATTTTCCCAACAAGGAACCCAGGGCGCCTCTCCCCTACACTCTACCCCATTGAACAAAATAATCATGGAACTGGGATGGGTAGATGCCTGGAGATTTAAATTCCCTGACACAAAATAATACACCTGTTACTATAAAAGCTATGATTAACTCTCCAGAATAGATTACATTTTTGTCAACAGAAACACCAATCTTTGTCTATGCAATATTGCCCACCTACCAAGAATCATATCTGACCACTCCCCTATCCTCATCACCTTACAAATCACTAAACAAACCCAATTCCGAAGACCCTGGAATTTCCATCCTTTCTGGCTGACCATATTCCCCGAACAAGACCCAACACCCCAACACATCAACCTATACATCAATCAAGAGCATGACACAGTACCCCTCAACACTCAATGGGACAATCTTTAAGCAATTCTCTAAAGACATCTGCAATCTGCGATTTCTCACATAAAACACAATGCAAAACAAGGAGAAAGCAAACTAACTTAATCACTACAGGAGGCCGAGGCTTCCTATATACACTCCCCCACCCCACAAACAAAAAACACATGGCAAATGGCACAATCTCTATATGATAAACTCCTCACTGAAAAACACTCTAGAAAGCTATTCTTCAACAAGCAAAAATACTTTGAGCACGGGCACCAGTCAGCCAAATTGTTGGCAAGACTAGCACACGGCCCATCAGATCAAAACATGATACTGCAACTAACAGACCCGAACAAAGGCCTCATAACAAACACAGAAGATATCCTAATCATGTCTGACGAAATACTATACTATCATACATCAAATACAATCCACCTCTGACCAGTACACAATAAAAAAATACTTCAATACAATCTCCTTTACCAAGTCTCTCCACCAAATGCCCTACTTCTTGAGGCAGATATGACTATAGAAGAGGTTCAAACCGCTCTGAGAGAAATGGCCACAAACAAATTCCAGAATTATATCACAAGTATGCTGAGCTAAGCCTACCCTTCTTACTTGAAACACGCAACCACGCATTCTATCATAATAACCTACCTAAATCTATGTATGAAGCTTATGTTACCCTTATTCTAAAACCTGGGAAAATCCGCAGGAGTGCGGATCATACTAACCCATTTCAATCTTAAACCTAGACTATAAGCTACTAGCTAAAATCCTAGCCAATAGGTTGAAACAAATTATCACAACCATAATCCATCCAGATCAAACAGGATTCATACCTGGCAAATCCACATCTATAAATATCAAAAAAACTCTTATAAATACTCAAGTAGATCATGACAACTCAGGTACAAGGGTCATGCTATCGCTAGACGCACAACAGCCTTTGACTCTGTGGAATAGCCGTACCTATGGTCCTGCCTTACACACTTCAGATTTGGTCCCAAATTTAGAAAATGGGTCCAACAACTATATACTCAACCACAGGCAGCAATTAGAGTAAATGGTGCCATCTCCCAATCGTTCCCCCTGGAGAGAGGAAATAGGCAGGGATGTCCTCTATCTCCTTACTTGTTTGCTCTAGCAATAGAGCCCTTAGTGTCAAGAATTTACCTGCCACTCCGATCCTGCGCTGCTCTGCACATCCGGGTGGGCGGCGTGGACGTCATGCACAGCGTGCACAGTACGCAGATTCAAAAGCCAGCGTCCTGGACCCGGTGCCCGATTGTAGTGTTAAGCTACCCCTGGCTCAGTTCTACTTACCTCACCTGTTTCCAGCGATCTTTGTGTTACAAAGTTCCAGAAACTTACCTTACCAGTTCCAGAGACTTACCTCATCTGCTCCAGAGACCAAACCTACAGACTTGGGTCTCCTCCTGAAAGCGTACCTGTGAGTACCCCGGCCATCCTTCCAAATTTATTAAAGTACAATCGGGGAATGGAAACACCTGAGAAGGCCATAGCAGATTTGGGTAAAACCCTCCAGGCGCTGTCTAAATGCATAGATGTATTTTAACATCATCAGGGGCAGTTTGCCCAATACATGGACTCACTTGCTGCACAATTTCCCCCGGCTCCCGCTCCGATGCTGCCTGGCCCTGTCAACCCTGCACTTCATAGAGAACCTCACATAACTCCACATTCCTAAATCAGTGTCGGATTCAATTTGAACTTCAGCCATCTCATTTTGTTTCTGACTGGGCCAAGGTAGGTTATATCATCGCCTTGCTTGAAGGTAACGCTTTGGCCTGGGCCTCCTCCTTATGGGAGAAAGATGATGCCATTGTCAACAATATCACCACCTACTTGTATATGTTCCGCAAGGTCTTCAATGCTCTGGGAAGAACTTTGGCTGCCTTGACCCGCTTGATGCAACTCTGTCAAGGCTCCTGTTCTGTAGAATTTTGCTGTGGAGATGTCCTGGAATAATGAAGTACTTACTGCAGCCTTTGTGCAAGGACTCTCTGATCGCTTTAAAGATGACCTAGTTTCTAGGGAATTGCCTGCCCCCTTAGAAGAGCTGATTACCCTCTGTATTCAAATAGACACCCATTTCCGTGAGATCTACAGCTCGCTACAACACTCCTTAAACCTTAATTCATCCTGTCCGACCCTCTACACACATAGTCCCCTCTGCAGATGAGCCTATGCAGATTGATGACACCCATCTCTCTCCTGAAGAAAAATCCTGAAGACGCACAAATGGACTTTATTGGAAACTCCGGACAAGGGCACTTTGTAGTCGGGAAACTCCAGAACCTAGAAGTTAAGGAGGAGCTCCTTCTAGGTGATCTCAAGTCTCCTACTAGATGTAATACGCTTAAACTCTTCCTGTCTGCCACTATATCTTTTAATTCTCAACCATTTTCTACTCAGGTCTTTGTTGATTCCGGGGCAGCTGGGAATTTCATTGTCTCTACTTTTGCATCACAACTGGGTCTTCCCCTTCTTCATCTACATCAACCACTACGGGTCCTGGCAATATAAATGACCTCGGAATTTATCTCCCAGTCTACCTTTGAAGTCCTATTATGTGTTGGCATATTTCATCAAGAACGTTTCGATCTTCTCCCTGGTACTATGCCACCACATGGAAGCAAAAATATGAAATTTTATTTAGCCATAAAACAAGACAATTCAAATAGACTATGAACCATAAAATCACCCAATAAACCCCCTTCCCCCCACCATTAATCTAAAACCGGGGCATTCCCCGTAAGTGACAAAATACTTCCCCCCAGCGATATCCCCCAATCTTTGTATTGTAGCTTAATTGACTGTTGCTACTCCATGTGACACAAATATGAGTGAATGTAACAGAAGAGAGTCACTGATTATGGACTAAAAAACTTGATCCACCGCAGCAATATAACCAAACTAAGATGAAAACAGTTACCAAGGTTAGTGCAGCTGCCCCCGGGTTTATACCAGCTACCGATGGGACACACAGATGGAATCGTAGCTATTCCTAAGCTTGGGCCAGTCACCGCTTCCAAATGGTCATCTGTAGGTCTGCCGGTAGGTGTAACGGGCTTCTCCCGCTGGATCCGGCGGTCCCGCACAGGGGCTACTGACCTCCACTTGAGGTACAAAACTGTCTCCACTCACTAGCTGGGTCACACGTCTGGATAGGGGTAACGCTCAGGATAGACACCGAAGCGTGTTTCACAGTCGGGTTAGGCGCCACATACAGGCTTTCTCAGGGTGCTACGTCACTCCAATGATTTCCTATATTTTAAAGGTAGAGCTGTAGAGCTTAAAGATACAGCGCTCCTTTATATTCACCTAGTGGTGGGAGAATATTTTTACAACACGGTTGAACTTTGAAACAGTTACCTGCAATCTTGAAACATTAACGAAACATTCACAGTAACTGCACAATAGTGATTGATAGTGATTTAATATCAATTGGGACCAATTATAGCCAATATTAACCAACATGTACTATTATAGGAACTATCTTTAAATTGTGTTGCCAGTATCTCGAACTGACTAAATGTACCATCCCTTTTCTTTTTTTCTCATTGGAAACAAGCATAAGATAGCTCTTCATTCAAGCCTGTTGGTGTCAGTGTCCTTAAATTAAATATCCAGCGGATTTCGATTTGTAATAGTTTTTTTATCTATATCCACTCCTCGGATGCCCAAATGGACTGTTTGCTTAAACTTAAACATGGATATTCTTTTCCCATGTACCTCCAGGATATGTTTGGCCACACTACTATGGGAAATCTCCTTTTTCTTAGTGGCCCTAATATGTTCCTGGATACGTGCCGACAATTTCCTATGAGTTTTTCCTACACATTTCTTACCACACTCACATGTGATTATATTACTTGTGGAGTTTGACAGGTGATCAGTTCTCTAATCTGAAATTCCGATCAGTCAGAAAATGTCATCGTATCACGTTTATCTTCCATTTAATTACAGCATTGGCATTTGCAGCTTTTCCGATTACATAGTACAACCTTGGTCACTAAAATGACTTCTGGACAACCTATCACCCAGATTTCATGCTCTTTTAGCCGTAAGGGTTGGAAACCTTCCCACCTTGGTACCTAATTCCTCATCTTCCGACAATAGGTACCAATGTCTTTGGAGGATGTTTCTCAGCTTGGGCCACTCTTGATTGTAAGGTGAGGTAAGTCTAATTTTACTCCTCTCTTCCACATTCGGGACTTTTTTAGGTCCATATAAGAGGTCATCTTGAGTTGTCACCAATGCTTTTTCGCGACCCCTCTTGATAATTCTCTGACTGTAACCCCTCTTACTTAGCCTATCTCCCAACTCTTTAGATTGTGTTTCAAAGGATGTTTCATCTGAACAGTTCCTTCTGACTCGAAGGAACTGTCCCACCTGTATTGTTTTTTGGTGGTTTCTGGGTGATGGCTATTTGCATGCAGGAGGGAGTTGACTGATGTGGATTTCCTATGTATGGAGGTTTCTAACTTACCACCTTCTTTCCAAATATTAAGATTAAGGAAGATGAATATTTTTGTTGTTGGTATTGAGGCCACTAACAAAACTTTCTAAGCTGGTGAGAGATCCCCTCAACAACAAGAGTATATCATCTATAAATCGAATCCACATCACTATCTGATCTTAGAGGCCCAGTCTTACTGCAACCTCTGGTACATCCAAGTGTTCCCATAGGCCAAGGTGGAGGCACGCGTATGAGGGATCACAAGCTGCCCCAAACGCTGTGCCTCTCACCTGCCTATAGTACAAAGGTGTTATTTTCCAGAATAAATTCGAGAAGGGTTAATACAAACCGCGTCTGTTTCTCACCTTTTTGACCCACTGTCTCCAAGTAGTACATTTTTAATGCACTGCGTTTTTAAGTTGCATTTTTGTCTGTTCCTAGTGTGAACAAGCCCTAATTCTTAAAATATACTCAAACGATTTAGTATGCTTATTCTGAACTTTCTAGTTTATCCCAGAAAAAAAACAATGTTTTAAAATCTAACAGAACATAACATGTTTATGGAGAAAGCCACAAACACATTCATTTGTGTCCTTCTCCAAATATTAGCTCTCAAATAAGAACTGGTTAAAAGGGATCTTGGTAAATCAGGTGAGATGTAATCTAGTTCATCTGGTGAATTTATAAAATTTCAGTGGTTTTTACAATATGTTTTTACCAGACCACATCTGTTATCAACATTCAGTGTTTGCAAGAGCATGAAGCCCCACACTTCTGGAAAAGTAGCCATGATTTTAATAGACCTTTCAACAACTATACCAGACCTTTAATAGAAAAGGACACATGACCATCTGCCACATAGGCAACCATGGGTTGTATGTATAACACTTCCATGCAATACAGCCAGCTAATGGAGAAAAAATCTGTTGCCAAAAAATAAAACTATTCCATTTAGCAGATATGCACTCTTCCCCAATATGCACTCTTCCCCAATATGCACTTTTCCCCAATATGCACTCTTCCCCAATATGCACTCTTCCCCAATATGCACTCTTCCCCAATATGCACTCTTCCCCAATATGCACTTTTCCCCAATATGCACTTTTCCCCAATATGCACTCTTCCCCAATATGCACTTTTCCCCAATATGCACTCTTCCCCAATATGCACTCTTCCCCAATATGCACTCTTCTCCAATATGCACTCTTCCTCAATATGCACTCTTCCCCAATAGGCAATGCCACAATATGCACTCTTCTCCAATATGCACTCTTCCTCAATATGCACTCTTCCTCAATATGCACTCTTCCCCAATATGCACTCTTTTCCAATAGCAAAATATTTTTGTTTCAAAAGATTTCCCTAATTGTTCAACAAAATGTGTTCTTATTGATGGTGCAGCCTGAGTGGGCCAAAATCTTAATATATTATGTAGAGAATATATAATGTTATATTTTAAAATATATATAAATCTAACGTGTTGGGATGTATGGAACAGGTGCAGTATTGCTGGCAAATGATCAAGTCAAATAATCTTTTAACATAGACATCAAGGGCGGAAGCAATGACTAAACTTGGCCCACTTAGCTCTCTCCTTTATAAGGTTTTATACAGGAGATGTAATAAAAGTGCTTATCATTAAAAAAATGGTGCTAATTTTGCCCCAACCAATCAAATGTAACCTTTATAATGGTAAATGACATCTGATTGGTTGGGGCAAAATTAGCACAATTTTTAAAGTTAAGAGCATTTTATTATATTTTCTTGAATTGACTAGGGATGCACAAACTTGTTTTGTGTGGTTTTGCAGAATAAAGGCACGTGCACATTTTTGCGTTTTCAATGTTAATGAGAATTGTGAAATCAGGAAACTGACGCAAACACATTCCAACTGCCTCACTGCCAACCTATAGCATACTCTGGTCCATTTTATTGCATTAAAAGTGTAAAAATTCCAAAATATTATTTTGCATTAAACACTGAGGGAAACACCTTCAATTACCAGAATGCAAGTATCATATAAAATCAGCACTTTGATGAATATAAGTAAGAACAAGACATTGGTCACTATTTTATTTGTGGGATTTTTTCTTTTTTTACCGTTTTACCATTTTTTACTTGTTACTTCTGAAAAATGTTGGTGGGGGTTATTTAATTAAACTTTAGGCACTGGTTTCTAAAAGAAGTGGTTGGTTGCTACTGTATTGTTACCTGTAAGGAAGGGTCTGGGAGAGAAAAATATAAGAGCTTTTATTTAATTTCCTCTCTACGCTGATTGTAAGAGGGTTAAGTTAATTGGTTTATATTGCCTGTGCACTGGGTGGTGTTGGGTTTTGAACCTCACTTATAAATCCTTCTCTTTTTAAAAGTTAGGACCTCCAGGATAGTATTTTCAGAAATGTACTACCGCAGTGACATGCTATTCTAGGGAGGCAACGTGAGCTTAGGCATATTAATGTGTTGCTAAGAGCAATTAGATGGGGTTTGGGTTTTTAGAGAACTGGGCTTAATTTTCTGTCGGTTAAAGGCTCTTTAGTAGGGATGGACAGCACCTGCATGAAGACACAGCTGTTTGGGGGAACAAAATTGCTAGAGAGTTGGAGGAGATTTTAAACAAGGTATGGGAGAGGATATTTTGGAGAACACAGGGGTAGATAGAGGGATAAGGGATCAGGGGTCTAATTCAGATGGGAGAGCATAGAGGATAGGGAGGCATGTACATCAAAGGGTGGAAATAAATTAAATGATAATTTAAAATGCATGTTTACAAATGTAATAAGTCTGTCTGGAAAAACTGGGGAACTAGAACTAATAGCTTTAAAAGAAAAGTATGATAGGTTGGACTTGATGGACGTCTGTCTTTATTCAACCTTAATTACTATGTAACTATGATCAGCATAGCAGAAACATGTAATTCACACGACTGGGCAGTACCTTTGGAATGATACACCTTGTTTAGACATGATAGCATAGATAAGAAAGGTGGGGGGGTAAGTATATATGTATGCAACAAGTGTAAAATAAAATTAGGTCCACTCCTGCCTGGCTTAATGCTCAGGTAAAAAGTAAAAAGGAAAGAAAGATGGCTTTTAACATTTTTAAATCAGAGAGAACAGAACAGGACTACATGGAGTATAAAAGCTGGGGTAAGTTAAGGTGAACTCCTTTTCTCCTTTTCTATTCTCCATGAGGTTAGTCCCACATATTGGAACCACTGTTTCAATAAGCAAAATAGACCACTATCTATCTAAGCTTGTATAAGAATGAATCTTACATTTTACAAAAGGCTAACACAAATGTATTAAAGGGGAACTGTGGTCTCCAAACAAGTTGAGTTTAAATGAAAGGTCAGTTTCCTGACATGTGACATTCCTAAGGCTTCTCCTGCACAGTGCCACCGACGAGCACAGCCTCAGACTCCCTTAGTGTGTGAGTTAGACAGGAAGTCCCTCCTCCTCTCTGCTGTGTGAAGGACCTGCAGCTGCAGAGAAGGTAAGGGAATCTACAGCCCTTCTCTCTCACTATGGCAAAACAGCCTTTTCAGAAAGAGTTCTCACTCAGGGCCTAGACACCATGAGTGGGCTGGGCTTAGGCACCCGTGAGTGGGCGGGGCCATGGCACCTGCGAGTGGGCGGGGCCACATGGGGCTGTAAGGGAATGGGCCAAGGGGTGCCTGCAACTGGAGGGACCATGGGGTCCATGAGTGGGAGGGACCAGGGGGTTGCAAAGGGGAGGAGACACAGGGCAGATTGACTGACAGGTTTCAGAGCAGGAAGTGCAGGGGACCTGGTGATGCTGCTGTCATATCACACACAAAAATGTAAATATCTTCAAAACTATGTAAAATAAACAATGGAAATAAATTGCAAAAACTCTCAGGAGAGCAATTCCTATCAATTTACCTAAAGTCATTTTTGGACCACAGTTCCTCTTTAATTTCTTATGTTGAATATTTTTAACAACTGTGCTGATTTTATAATAAATGGGTCCTATTTATATATATATTTTAGAGTGAGAAGCTGATGTCATTTCTAGGGTTATATTCCCGATATAAGTACCTTTATGTGATATCTAGAAACAGAGATATGAGGGATTCATTATAGTTTTAAAAAATGTGTATTTTAACTGCATAATGTGCAAAAAAAGCTAATTACCCTGACGATTCTGCTCATTACACAGTTTAAGACAGATAAATCTGGTTATGGCCCTTTACATTACGCCCCTCACACTTCACTTATGTTTGTAAGATGTGGCATTTTAATGTGTCCCAAATGGCCCTTCAGAAGCAAAGTGACTCCTTAAGAAGGAATGATGTTTATAGATAAATTGGCATAATTCAGGGCATAAGTATTGTCTGTGGTTCATGTTTCCTTGGAAAAATTACAAGGAACTTCCAGGACTTTAGGTATTTCATTAAAGTAACTGGAAACTCGTTAATCTGCTTTTTAAATGGGGTGTACATTATAACTGTGTAAGAAAAGAACATTTTATTTTGCCCAAATAATATGTGTAATTAAGGTCTAATAAATAGGAAAGGATTTAAATAGCTCAGAAAGAATGAATATTGACTGTAAAGGCTGAATGTTTTATAGAGATCGGCAGCCCTGTTGACTTGGCAGACTAGTATCTTGCAAACAGGACACTTAAAAGATCAACAAAACAGAACATACTGTTATTTCTATAACTTTAGATAAAGTTATTTTGCAGATTTATTTTAAACCAAACAGAAAGTTACTCAGTGGAATGTATTTAATTGGATATTTCCAACCTATTTTATAGTTAATAAAATGAACTCTATGCATTGGTCGGAATATTTTTTGATTCTACATGTTGAACTAGAAACTTTTTATAGCATGTTCGGTAATGAAACAGCGATTCTGTTGCTCCATTTTCACTCCACGTTTATTGGGGACTGCAGTTTTGCGGTAATCCTAGTATGTCTTTAAATGTAGTTTTTGGAAAGTTTGTAGCAGCAATCCAGGGTGATTGATTTCTGTTTCAACCATCTCTCACCTAAATTAAAAAGCCTGGTTCTGCCCAGGATGATGGTTCCAGGAGGTAGAAGATAAAGACAGAATATTTAAGAATGAAATTTAAATGTTTCAGCTGCAGAAAGGCAGATTCAGTATATGATCAAGCTTTAGTTTTCATTTTAAATTGTAAAAGAAAGTAAAGGGATGGGGTAATTCTTAAAAAAGACAAAATCCATGGGACTATTCAGAAGATTGCAAATTCCCCATGCACATTAATTACCGGTATTAAGAATTTTTACTTCCACTTACTTCCATTTCCTTTTAGCCCAATCACAGAAATGTACTTCTAAATTGAGAAATAAATTTCCCTGGTCCTGCACGGCAGTGGTTACTATAGGGTTAATCCCCTCACCTTGTGATTGACAGGACAGGTCTTTTGTCTCCTGTCCACATAATGACAGTGAGCTTTGTTTCAAAGGACAGAGCTGCTCGCTCAACAGGCGACTCCTGGGTCTCTATGCCTCTCCCTGGGAGTTGCAGCCGCACTTAAGCGCTTCGAAGTGCTGTGGGTTACCAGATTGCTGCTGCCTACTAACTGTGAGTACACTGTCAGCAGAGTCTTTTTTGTGTCTGTAAGAGTTTTTAGTGACACAGATATATTTCTTTCAGGTGCTATGACTGACCATAGACACACAAGTGGATCCAAGGGGTGAGCACTACTTCAAAGAGAGGCAAACTTAAATCATCTTTCAAAATACTAATGTAACTCAATGTCTTTTACCAGATCATCATCCAGACATAGGGAGGAAGATGAAGATCACTATTATCGTCACAAAATCTCCAGAGAGGAATGCTGCATGTGTGACCAACCAGCAATAAGGGGGGAAAAGCTTTGTTTTGAATGTGCTGAATCAAGAATGCACAATTCAAGGAACAGTTATTGTCATCCGTAAAATCTATGATGGACACTTCGTTGTCCAATTTTTCGGAGAAAATTATGAGTCAAGTGGCTGGTATAATGAAAACTCAGTCTCCAAATCCAGCAACCACTTCTCAGGCATTTCCAGACAAGGCAAGACAATCTGGAACCTGGGGAATTATCCGGACCACGGAATAAAAAAGAAGATGATCAGGGGGAACCTGAAATTAGCTTAACCCTTGATACATTAAACCAACTCATTGGTAAAATGAAGAAAACTTTGAAAATATCGGAACCACCTCCACTTGCCAGAACAGATGTTATGTTTGCTCAGAGAGGCCTAGAAGCTAACAAGTTTCACGTTCATGAATATATTAAAGATATAATCAACAAAGAATGGATCCATCCTGACAAAAAAAAATCAGGAAATCTCAGACCAATACTCAATCTGAAATTCTTGAACAAATTTCTCCTAGTACAACGATTCAAAATGGAATCCATCAAAACCATAGCTGTTCAAATTATTCAAACTGGCTTGCAACAATAGACATATGCGATGCATAAGCGCTATTTTTATCAAACATCGTGAGCAGAAGGTTTTTACATTTACATTCTGGGGCTTCATCTTCATACAAGGCCTCGCCACTGCCCCAAGAGTGTTCTCAAAAATCTTGGTTCCCCTAATAGCAAAACTAAGATTGATGGGTATCCAAGTCTTCGCGTACTTGGACAATATTTTAATAAAAGCCAGGAGCAAACAGCTACTCATGCACCACATTTCAGTAACCATTCACATGTCACAGAATCATGGTTGGGTGATCAACAAGTAAAAAATCCTATCTGATTCCCTTGAACAAATTCAATTCCTAGGAACATCTGTTGTATTCAATTAGATCAACTGGACTGAAATGTAGTTCTTGAAGACGTTTCGCTAGTATCCGACTGCTTTCTCAATTCAGAATGACTTGTACAAGAATCTGTTGCAATTATGTACCCTGGAAAATCCCATTAGATATCACAGCCAGGTGTTAAGGGTGTGATTGGATAGTGGGTAAGAGGTGTTAAAGGAACGCCCAGAGTAAGTGTAAAACAGCATTGTACATGGCAGACAGTTGGTGTCGAACCCCCCCACCTCTATTTAGGCTTGGTTTCTTTATTTTCACCAAACTGTCTGCCATGTACAATGCTGTTTACACCTTACTCTGGGCGTTCCTTAACACCTCTTAGCCACTATCCAATCACACCCTTAACACCTGGCTGTGATATGCTAATTGGGATTTTCCAGGGTACATATTGCCACAGATTCTTGTACAAGTCATTCTGAATTGAGAAAGACAGTCGGATGACTAGCGAAACGTCTTCAAGTACATTTCAAGTCCAGTTGATCTAATGAATACAACAGATATACCATGACCGGATGAATGAGAACCTTCACAAGCAATTCCTAGGAACCATCCTGAACATATGCAACAATATCCATAGCTCTCTCCAGATGCCAAATGAACATCATTTCGGTAGTGGGAAATCATTGGTTCCCGATCACAACAGCTTGGTTATGCCAGCATATTCTGGGGAAGCTCACCACAACCCTATATTCTGTTCGCCTGCTATGCTACACATCAGGAATCTCCAGAAACTCTTTTTAAAGCAAGGAGAAGGGAGCGAACCAACTCATCTTTGGATCCCAGCCGTCATCCAAGGCCTAATGTGGTGACAAAGAAAAAACTGTTTCAGACCAATCCCACTCCTAAAACCCCATTGGAAGATCTTAACCACAGACCAGCCCTCGGGGCTGGGTGTGCAACTTTTGGGAATCTAGTCTCTCAGGGGGGGTGGACAAAGAAGTCATCATCGGGACATCAGAACACCAGGAAAATTATGGCAGTCTTAGAAGCTCTGATCCACTGTTAACCTTGATTCAAGGGAAATCCCTCTTGATACACTCAGACAATACAACAGTATTAACTAACAAAACAAAAATCAAGGTGGGACCTGCAGTCAATCCCTTTGGGAGAGAATCCTCTTGTTTGCAGAAACTCACCTGGAAAACCTGAGTTCCCTTCATATTTGGGAATACACAACCAAAAAGCAGACTACCTCAATCGGAAGGACCTTCATCAGGAGAATGGCATCCCATCCCCAAGTATTCAGGTACATCTGGAACAAATTGGGTCACCCCCTAATAGAACTGAATAGGCCTCAAAATCAAATTGCCTAGTGAGGATATACTATTCGAGATTCTCAAGACAGACGCTTTCTCCGTAACTTAGAGTCATCACCTACTATATGTTTTTCCTCCCATTGCACTAATGCGAAAGTACTTTGGAAAATACAAGATGAGAACACCTCAGTCATATTGAAAACAAGAAAGACAGGCTACAGGGCATTAAATTGGCCACCATGGGCATAGCTGCATGTGATAATAAATATAATATCAAAAGACCAATGAAGAGCAGATATACACAGCACACAATTGGATATAAATAGTGGTATATACACACCCTTTATTAAGGCAGTGCCGAGGGTATAGACAGTGAAAGCAATATTAAAACATTAAAAACACATATATACAAACCATCCATAGTGTGGAAAATTGTTGTAGGTACAACCCTTACTAAACCTAAAGGTCCCCTCTAAAATCCTAAATTCAGTCACCAACTTATCTGCCCATTCGGCAGTTTAGTCAGGGTAACACCATGGGGATACACATCAATGCTGTATGCTCAGGTAAGTAGTTTCCACATGGAGGAAAAACAGCCATAGGAAACGCTATACGCGTTACGCCCCCACACGAGGCTTTCTCAATAGCGTGCAATCATTAGGCACGCCGGCATCTATAAAGAAAATCAAGTCCCGCAAGAACGGGATTACGTGATGGCGTCATCACGTCCCGGAAGTCCAATGCTCAATCCCCTTACATACGTAGGCGGCGCTTACGAGCGTGTCACTAACTAACCATAGCTAGCTCCACCCCACATCTAGGTATTGAACTACAATACCCATAATGCCCTATGAGTTCAATGGAATAACAGAAAATATTGGGAACAACTAGAAATCCTATATAAATATAAGCAAAAGATGCCTGGCTTGTGCCCATTGGCCTAAACAGAGTACACAATTCCAAATATACAATAATATCTCTTAAAACAACAAAAGTGCAAGGAGACCTATATATACAGGATAAATAAGCATATCTACACCAAATGAGTCGTTGAATGAGTTATAAGGTAAGTATTAATCATGCAAGGTAATTAACAAATGTGGAAACATACATAATAGTATTAAATATACGAAAACGTCTCAAAAAGTTCATATTGCAATATAGAAGTCCATATATGTTGGGGGGCCCCCAACCAGTAGAACTCTAGATATGTGGAAGTCATAATGCCCATAAAAATCTTCATATCCCAGGCGATTAGGTATGTATCAATATGCCATAGTGTATAAAGGACATAGACTGTAGTGAGGATTTAGAGATCAGGTATTCTTTTGAAATAAACAATAATGTCAAAATGAAATATTAAATTGTAATCCTTGAGAAGGTCCCATGTAAGCAGGACTACTGCATAAGTAGATCCAGTTGTGGATAAACTGCCAATGCATTATTCGTCAAAAGAGGTTGAAAGTTGAGGTACAATCAGTAGTATGTCAGCGCAGAATATAGCAGATTTCAAAAAATGACTTGATCTCCAACGAACTGTAGTGTGAAGGACCATAGTCTGAATGATAACAATCAGAGTTCTGTTCCACCAATTTCAAGGCTGCTATTTTGTTATCTTGAAAAAAGCGGGAGAAAGCAGGTACATAGTTATTGTTGTCACACAGTTGTTCATAGAAAGGAGGTGAAATCAAGGGCCTCATTCAAATCCCTAGGGAACAAAGTCTTTAGTTGGTAAATCCACCTGCGTCCACACCGAAGTAGCATATTATTAATATCACCCCCTCTCAGGGTGATGGCTACTTTATGCAAGCCACTGATCTTTAAATCTTTATAGCAACCACCATGGTGTAGCAAGAAGTGCTCTGCTATGGTGGTCAATGTCTTTCCTTCTGTCTTATGTCTCCCTGCCAATCTAATATCCGACAAGTGTTTTGATAATCTCTGCTTCAATTTACGAGATGTCTTGCCTACATATAACAAGTTGCAGGGACATTGTATCACATATACCAAATATTCACTTCTACAGTTAAAGTATTGAGTGATAGGAAGTGTCCCTACCTTCTGAATCCTTCACTGCAACTCTCTTATACATATATGTGCAAAAAACACAATCACCACACGGAAATGTACCTTTCAATTTTTGGCCCGTTGTGTGTACTTCCTTGGGTCATCTGTAATGGCTCCTGGTAAGCATATCAGCTATGTTCCTACTCCGCCGAGCTGTAAGGGACGGAGTGTCTAAAATGAAACGACTGACATTATCGTCATTCTTAAGTATGTGCCATGACTTGTTCAGTATTTGCCTCAATGAATGCCATTCCTGACCAAAGGTGGGTATATACCTAACTAGGCCATCATGCTCTTTTGTCTTTTTATGTAAAAGATCTACTTGTGTAGATCCTGCCTTTTCTCTTTTAAGTAAGCCTCTAGGATAACCCCTGGCGACAAACCTGTGTCTGTAAGCTCCCTCGAAGCTTCATGATAATCTGAGTTGTTAGTGCAATTTCTCCTCACCCGGAGATATTGTCCCCTAGGTATTGACTTCTTGAGGGGTACCGGATGTGCACTTTCAAAATGCAACAGAGAGTTCGTCGCCGTGGAATAGTTCGTTCATTTCCTGAATAGTGCCGTAACCAATTTACCAGCCTGTTTTTTAATTACCACATCCAAAAATTCCACCTGATTATCTGAGATAGTTTTAGTGAGGAGAATATTGAATGGATTAGTATTAAGGATGTTAATAAACTCATCAAGCATACTTCTAGATCCACTCCAAACAAATATAATGTCATCTATGAATCTATACCAAATGTCAACACATGAAGTGAATATATGTGTTGAATATATGTGTTTTTAATGTTTTAATATTGCTATCACTGCCTCTACCCTGGGTACTGCCTCAATAAAGGGTGTGTATATACACTATTTATATCCATTTGTGTGCTGTGTATATCTGCTCTTCATTGGTCTTTTGATAACGCCTCAGTCATAGACATTCTCCCATGGTGGCCAAGGAGACCCTGGTTCAGTTGGGATCTCCAGTTGTCTGCAGCGAACCCCTTCAAGTTACCTCTGAGACCGGATCTACTAACTCAGTGACACATTTGGCACCCAGAGACAGAGAAACTTTTTTTGGATACTGAAACAGAAAACATGAGAAGGAGGGGTTTATCTTAAGAGGCCATTCAAACCCTCTTAGCTGCCAGGTAGAAATCCACAGCTTCCAAATATTACAGGACCTGGGGAATTTTCAGCTCTTGGTGCAAAGCTAGGTCCATATCTCCCGCTCTTCCCACAGTCGAGAATATTACAGAATTGCTCCAAGAGGGTTTAATCAAGGGTCTCAGCTTGGCATCCCTTAAGTCCCAATTTTCCGCCATCTCGGCTCTTACTAACTCCAAATGGGCCTTCAACCCCCTAATTATCAGGTTTTTCCAAGGGGTAAATCATATAAAGCCCCAAATCAAGTCCAGGGTTCCTCCTTGGGACTTGCCTCTGGTTCTGGAAGCTCTCCAAGGTGAACCTTTTAAACCCATAACGTCCTCTACTATACAAAATCTAACCCTGAAAACTACTTTTCTGGTGGCTATCGCTTCCACTAGAAGAGCAACAGAAATCAGAGCACTCAGGGCATTGCCTCTATTCACAAACTTCTTCAGTGACAAAGTCATTTTAAGACCGGATACAACATTTCTGCTTACAGTGGTCTCAAACTACCATTTAAATTAGGACATAGTCCTCCCTACATTTCATGACCAAGATGGTACAGAGTCAACTCAGGTTCCTAGTTCCCTGGACGTTGGCACATGTTTGGCCATCTATCTCGACAGAACCTCCTCTTTCAGGAAGTCATACTCCCTACTTGTCATACATTCAGGTAGCAGAAAGGGTAATCAACCTTCCATCGCTACAGTGGCAAACTGGATCAAATCCTGCATCTGTCTGGCATACAAAAGTCAGGCAGCAGTTCCCCCTGTTGGGATCATAGCCCACTCAACCAGAGCAGTGTACGACCTGATAGCATTCCACACTACTGAGGAACATGCCCGGGTGTCTTTCCACAGTCCATATAAGAATCCATAGAAAACGAAAGCACTCAACAGGTCTTCTTCATATCAACAAATAATCTTTATTCAGTAAACATCAGTCAACGCGTTTCCGCCCCAGCAGGGCCGTCGTCAGGACTAAAATGCCACAAAAACTCCCCAACCTTTAAACCCATGCACCCAACCCCCCATAAGTGCATGCCACCGTCACTTACCAATCACAGGTACACTACACGTCCCATGCTCCCCTCCGGCTCAAACGCTAAACACACGTGGACCCAGGCAAACGGCAACCACCATAAAGGACATGCCCATAATACGCTACAACCAAACTACACCAATACGCTCTTGTTCATAGAACACCAGACTGGAGCCGAGAGAGATCCAATGGAACGGCTGTATGCAAGTCAGCGTGCCGACGCGCCCCCCCCCCACTCCATCTAGGGAAAGCAATACCCAGAAGGGGGCAGAATTAGGAAATCCCCATATAGTAACAAAGACTTTGGTACTCAAAGATGGAGACACCTACTCCCCTTGAATAAATAATGTATCTGCATCAGGGAACATGTGGACATAAAGTGTACCAGTGAATAAATAGAATAAATAAATAAAACACCTATATTTAATATATCTAAAATAGGGAAAGGAAAGAAATCCCATAAAACCACCAAAAACCAAACCTTAATAACTACTAAAATCCCAAGGATGTAACCTATATACAAACTGTCCTACAAATAATAACAGAATAAATAGCCCCAATAAGATATAGGGCCACCCTGATAGAAACCTAATACTCTGATATTGAGGGGATCACGGTATTAAACAGCAGGGCACGTATATGTTAAACAAATCCATAATCACAAATCACACATAAAACATGTAAAAAAGGTCAAAACTATAAAAAAACAATTCATATTAATCATTTCATTAAGCCCCCTGGGCGTCAGGGTTTGGTGTCTCAAAATCCATTTACTCTCCAACCTTAATAATTTCTTTTCCCTCGTTATAGATGAATCTTCCAATGGAATGTGGTCAATGATCATACATCTGAGGGTTGATAAATTATGTCCCTCCTTCTTAAAGTGTCTCGCTACTGCTAAGTCTCCAAATTTTTTAGTATTAACCATAAAATCACTGTTGATGGCACTTTGTATGGAACTCTGGTGATTGGCCATTCTCTCTCTGAAAGTTGTGATGGTCTTACCAATATAGTACAGGCCACAAGGGCAAGTCAATAGGTATACCACATACGAACTAGTGCACCTCAATCTGTAACGTATGGGTATACTTTTCCCAGTGTGTGGGTGGGGAAAATCTTTCCCCACAAACATCGCACTACAGGTTGTACAATGAGGGCAACGATAACACCCCTTTTTCGTGGTCATAGTCAAAAAGTTACCCTGTTTTTCTTTTATCCCATTGCAAAGATCCGTTCGGACCAAGATGTTTCTCAAATTCCGTCCCCTCTTGTGTGCCATGTGTACACTGTTATGTTGAAATGGTAATGTATGGTCAGAGGTGATAAGTGGCCAGTGTCTCTGTATGCTGTCCTTGATCTCTCGATTAAATGACACATACTCCAAAGGGAAAGTTAAAATGTTCTCACTCATCAATTGGTTTTGGGTCTTTACAGGACTTTCCGATAGGGCCCTACATAATTGTTCTTTTAAGATTCCCAGATTATACCCCCTACCCACAAATCTATTGGTCATATCTCTCAGTTGTGTTTCCATCAACCCAGTATCTGAATAATTGCGTATGACTCTTAAATACTGTGTATAGGGTATGGCCTTTAAAAGGGCCGGAGGGTGGTAACTGGTTGCATGCAGTATGGTGTTTCTGTCCGTGGGTTTTATGAACGGTGTGGTACCCAAGCCTTCCTGTGCTTTAAACACCCTAAGGTCTAAAAAGTCAACCCTTTGCATATCACAAGTGTACGTCAACTTAATGGGGGTGTTATAAGAATTGACTCTGTCAATGATACCCTTGATCTCATCAATATGACCATCATAGATCAAAAAAATATCATCAATAAATCTTTTATATAGAACCACTTTATCCCCCAAATTGGGTAACAAAATCTCTTCCTCATAGTATTTCATATACAAGTTAGCCAGGGACGGGGCCACATTGGAACCCATAGCCGTCCCTCGGCTTTGTATAAAGAAAGACTTCTCAAATTTAAAATGATTTTTAGTGAGAACCAATCCCAGTAGTTCCATTAAGAATTCAATAGGAGGTCCCACGTGTTGTGACTCAGTTAGGGCCCTTCTACAGGCCTCAATCCCTTCTCTTTGGGGTATCACCGTGTAGAGGCTAGTAACATCATGGGCCTGTAGAAGGGCCCTAACTGAGTCACAACACGTGGGACCTCCTATTGAATTCTTAATGGAACTCTGGGATTGGTTCTCACTAAAAATCATTTTAGATTTTTGAAGTCTTTCTTTATACAAACCGAGGGACGGCTATGGGTTCCAATGTGGCCCCGTCCCTGGCTAACTTGTATATGAAATACTAGAGAGAAGAGTTTTTGTTACCCAATTTGGGGATAAAGTGGTTCTATATAAAAGATTTATTGATGATATTTTTTTGATCTATGATGGTCATATTGATGAGATCAAGGGTATCATTACAAGTCAATTCTTATAACACCCCCATTAAGTTGACGTACACTTGTGATATGCAAAGGGTTGACTTTTTAGACCTTAGGGTGTTTAAAGCCAGGAAGGCTTGGGTACCACACCGTTCATAAAACCACGGACAGAAACACCATACTGCATGCAACCTTTACCACCCTCCGGCCCTTTTAAAGGCCATACCCTATACACAGTATTTAAGAGTCATACGCAATTTTCAGATACTGGGTTGATGGAAACACAACTGAGAGATATGACCAATAGATTTGTGGTAGGGTATAATCTGGGAATCTTAAAGAACAATTATGTAGGGCCCTATCGGAAAGTCCTGTAAAGACCCAAAACCAATTGATGAGTGAGAACATTTTAACTTTCCCTTTGGAGTATGTGTCATTTAATCGAGAGATCAAGGACAGCATACAGAGACACTGGCCCATTATCACCTCTGACCATACATTACCATTTCAACTAAACATGTACACATGGCACACAAAACATCTTGGTCCGAACGGATCTTTGCAATGGGATAAAAAAAAACAGGGTAACTTTTTGACTATGACCACGAAAAAGGGTGTTATCGTTGCCCTCATTGTACAACCTGTAGTGCGATGTTTGTGGGGAAAGATTTTCCCCACCCACACACTGGGAAAAGTATACCCATACGTTACAGATTGAGGTGCACTAGTTCGTATGTGGTATACCTATTGACTTCCCTTTGGCCTGTACTATATTGGTAAGACCTCACAACTTTCAGAGAGAGAATGGCCAATTACCAGAGTTCCATACGAAGTGCCATCAACAGTGATTTTATGGTTAATACTAACAAATTTGGAGACTTAGCAGTAGCGAGACACTTAGCGAGTAGAGATGTATGATCTTGACCACATTCCATTGGAAGATTCATCTATAACGAGGGAAAAGAAATTATTAAGTTGGAGGTTTGTTTTGAGACACCAAACCCTGACGCCCAGGGGGCTTAATAATGTTATGAATTGTTTTTTTATAGTTGACCTTTTTTACATGTTTTATGTGTGATTTGTGATTTGGTTTGTTTAACATATACGTGCCCTGCTGTTTAATACCGGATCCCCTCAATATCAGAGTATTAGGTTCTATCAGGGTGGCCCTATATCTTATTGGGGCTATTTATTCTGTTATTATTTGTAGGACAGTTTGTATATAGGTTACATCCTTGGATTTTAGTAGTTATTAAGTTGGTTTTTGGTGGTTTTATGGGATTTCTTCCTTTCCTCTATTTAATATATATTAAATATAGGTGTTTTATTTATTTATTCTATTTATTCACTGGTACACTTTATGTCCACATGTTCCCTGATGCAGATACATTATTTATTCAAGGGGAGTAGGTGTCTCCATCTTTGAATACCAAAGTCTTTGTTACTATATGGGGATGTCCTAATTCTGCCCCCTTCTGGGTATTGCTTTCCCTAATGGAGTGGGGGGGGGGGCGCGCGTGGCACGCTGACTTGCATACAGCCGTTCCATGGGATCTCTCTCGGCTCCAGTCTGGTGTTCTATGAACAAGAGCGTATTGGTGTAGTTTGGTGTGAGCGTATTATGGGCGTGTCCTTTATGGTGGTTGCCGTTTGCCTGGGTCCACGTGTGTTTAGCGTTTGAGCCAAGGGAGCATGGGACGTGTAGTGTACCTGTGATTGGTAAGTGACGGTGGCATGCACTTATGGGGGGTTGGGTGCATGGGTTTAAAGGTTGGGAGTTTTTGTGGCATTTTAGTCCTACGACGGCCCTGCTGGGGCGGAAAACGCGTTGACTGATGTTTACTGATAGTTTTTGTTGATTGAGGTGTTGAGTGCTTTCGTTTTCTGTTTTAGGTTCTTTATGGACTGTGGGACACCCGGCATGTTCCTCATAGTGTGAATGCTATCAGGTCGTACACTGCTCTGGTTGAGTGGGCTATGATCCCAACAGGGGAACTGCTGCCTGACTTTGTATGCCAGACAGATGCAGGATTTGATCCAGTTTGCCACTGTAGCGATGGAAGGTTGATTACCCTTTCTGCTACCTGAATGTATGACAAGTAGGAGATAGACTTCCTGAAAGAGGAGGTTCTGTCGAGATAGATGCCAAACATGTCCCAACGTCCAGGGAACTAGGAACCTGAGTTGACTCTGTACCATCTTGGTCATGAAATGTAGGGAGGACTATGTCCTAATTTAAATGGTAGTTTGAGACCACTGTAAGCAGAAAGTTGTATCCGGTCTTAAATACTTTGTCACTGAAGAGTTTGTGAATAGAGGCAATGCCCTGAGTGCTCTGATTTCTGTTGCTCTTCTAGTGGAAGCGATAGCCACCAGAAAAGTAGTTTTCAGGGTTAGATTTTGATAGTAGAGGACGTTATGGGTTTAAAAGGTTCACCTTGGAGAGCTTCCAGAACCAGAGGCAAGTCCCAAGGAGGAACCCTGGACTTGATTTGGGGCTTTATATGATTTACCCCTTGGAAAAACCACCTGATAATTAGGGGGTTAAGGCCCATTTGGAGTTAGTAAGAGCCGAGTGGCGGAAATTGGGACTTAAGGGATCCCAGCTGAGACCCTGTATTAAACCCTCTTGAGCAATTCTGTAATATCTCGACTGTGGGAAGAGCGGGAGATATGGACCTAGCTTTGCACCAAGAGCTGAAAATTCCCCAGGTCCTTGTAATATTTGGAAGCTGTGGATTTCTACCTGGCGCTAAGAGGGTTTAAATCTCTTAAGATAAACCCCCCTCTTCCATGTTTTCTGTTTCAGTATCCAAAAAAAGTTTCTCTGTCTCTGGGTGCCAAATGTTTACTGAGTTAGTAGATCCGGTCTCAAAGGTAACTTGAAGGGGTTCGCTGCAGACAACTGGAGATCCCAACTGAACCAGGGTCTCCTTGGCCACCATGGGAGAATGTCTATGACTGAGGCGTTATCAAAAGACCAATGAAGAGCAGATATACACACACACAAATGGATATAAATAGTGTATATACACACCCTTTATTGAGGCAGTACCCAGGTAGAGGCAGTGATAGCAATATTAAAACATTAAAAACACATATATTCAACACATATATTCACTTCATGTGTTGACATTTGGTATAGATTCATAGATGACATTATATTTGTTTGAGTGGATCTAGAATATGCTTGATGAGTTTATTAACATCCTTAATACTAATCCATTCAATATTCTCCTCACTAAAACTATCTCAGATAATCAGGTGGAATTTTGTGATGTGGTAATTAAAAAACAGGCTGGTAAATTGGTTACGGCACTATTCAGGAAATGAACGAACTATTCCACGGCGACGAACCTCTGTTGCATTTTGAAAGTGCACATCCGGTACCCCTCAAGAAGTCAATACCTAGGGGACAATATCTCCGGTTGAGGAGAAATTGCACTAACAACTCAGATTATCATGAAGCTTCGAGGGAGCTTACAGAGAGGTTTGTCGCCAGGGGTTATCCCAGAGCTTACTTAAAAGAGAAAAGGCAGGATCTACACAAGTAGATCTTTTACATAAAAAGACAAAAAGCATGATGGCCTAGTTAGGTATATACCCACCTTTGGTCAGGAATGGCATTCATTGAGGCAAATACTGAACAAGTCATGGCACATACTTAAGAATACGATAATGTCAGTCGTTTCATTTTAGACACTACCCGTCCCTTACAGCTCGGCGAGTAGGAACATGCTGATATGCTTACCAGGAGCCATTCCAGATGACCCAGGAAGTACACACAACGGGCCAAAAATTGAAAGGTACATTTCCGTGTGGTGATTGTGTTTTTTTGCACAATATATGTATAAGAGAGTTGCAGTGAAGATTCAGAAGGTAGGGACACTTCCTATCACTCAATACTTTAACTGTAGAAGTGATATTTTGGTATATGTGATACAATGTCCCTGCAACTTGTTATATGTGGCAAGACATCTCGTAAATGTAAGCAGAGATTACAAACACTTGTCGGATATTAGATTGGCAGGGAGACTAAAGACAGAAGGAAGACATTGACCACCATAGCAGAGCACTTCTTGCTACACCATGGTGGTTGCTATAAAGATTTAAAGATCATGGCTTGCATAAAGTAGCCATCACCCTGAGAGGGGGTGATATTAATAATATGCTACTTCGGTGTGGACGCAGGTGGATTTACCAACTAAAGACTTTGTTCCCTAGGGATTTGAATGAGGCCCTTGATTTTCACCCCCTTTCTATGAACAACTGTGTGACAACAATAACTATGTACCTGCTTTCTCCCGCTTTTTTCAAGATAACAAAATAGCAGCCTTGAAATTGGTGGAACAGAACTCTGATTGTTATCATTCGACTAGGGTCCTTCACACTACAGTTCGTTGAGATCAAGTCATTTTTTGAAATCTGCTATATTCTGCGCTGACATACACTGATTGTACCTCAACTTTCAAACCTCTTTTGACGAAATGCATTGGCAGTTTTATCCACAACTGGATCTACTTATGCAGTAGTCCTGCTTACATGGGACCTTCTCAGGATTACAATTTAATATTTCTTTTGACATCATTGTTTTTCAAAAGATACCTGTCTCTAAATCCTCACTACAGTCTATGTCCTTTATACACTATGGCATATTGATACATACCTAATCGCCTGGGATATGAAGATTTTTATGGGCATTATGACTTCCACATATCTAGAGTTCTACTGGTTGGGGGCCCCCCAACATATATGGACTTCTATATTGCAATGAACTTTTGAGACGTTTTCGTATATTTAATACTATTATGTAGTGTTTCCACATTTGTTAATTACCTTGCATGATTAATACTTACCTTATAACTCATTCAACGACTCATTTGTGTGTAGATATGCTTATTTATCCTGTATATATAGGTCTCCTTGCACGTTTGTTTTAAAGAGATATTTATTGTATATTTGGAATTGTGTACTCTGTTTAGGCCAATGGGCACAAGCCGCATCTTTTGCTTATATTTATATAGGATTTCTGTTGTTCCCAATATTTTCTGTATTCCATTGAACTCATAGGGCATTATGGGATTGTAGTTTCAATACCTAGATGTGGGGTGGAGCTAGCTATGGTTAGTTAGTGACACGCTCGTAAGCGCCCCTACGTATGTAAGGGGATTGAGCATTGGACTTCCGGACGTGATGACGCCATCACGTAATCCCGTTCTTGCGGGACTTGATTTTCTTTATAGATGCCGGCGTGCCTAATGATTGAACGCTATTGAGAAAGCCTCGTGTGGGGGCGTAACGCGTATAGCGTTTCCTATGGCGTTTTTTTCCTCCTGTGGAAACTACTTACCTGAGCATACAGCATTGATGTGTATCCCCATGGTGTTACCCTGACTACTGCCGAATGGGCGGATAAGTTGGTGACTGAATTTAGGATTTTAGAGGGGACCTTTAGGTTTATAAGGTTGTACCCATACCAATTTTCCACACTATGGATGGTTTTGTATATATGTGTTTTTAATGTTTTAATATTGCTTTCACTGTCTATACCCTCGGCACTGCCTTAATAAGGGTGTTTATATACACTATTTATATCCAATTGTGTGCTGTGTATATCTGCTCTTCATTGGTCTTTTGATATTATATTATTATACACATGCAGCTATGCCCATGGTGGCCAATTTAATGCCCTGTAGCCTGTCTTTCTTGTTTTCAATATGACTGAGGTGTTTCTCATTGATTTTCCAAAGTACTTTCGGCATTAGTGCAATGGAAGGAAAAACATATAGTAGGTGATGACTCTAAGTTACGGAGAAGCGTCTGTCTTGAGAATCTCGAATAGTATATCCTCACTAGGCAATTTGATTTTGAGGCCTATTCAGGTCTATTAGGGGTGACCCAATTTGTTCCAGATGTACCTAATACTTGGGGATGGAGATGCCATTCTCCTGGATGAAGGTCCTTCCGATTGAGGTAGTCTGCTTTTTGTTTGTGTATTCCCAGAATATGAAGGGAACCAGGTTTTCCAGGTGATTTTCTGCAAACAAGAGGTTCTCTCCAAAGGGATTGACTGCAGGTCCCACCTTGATTTTTGTTTGTTAAGTTAATACTGTTGTATTGTCTGAGTGATCAAGAGGGATTTCCCTTGAATCAATGGTTAACAGTGGATCAGAGCTTCTAAGACTGCCATAATTTCCTGGTGTTCTGATGTCCCGATAATGACTTCTTTGTCCATACCCCCTGAGAGACTAGATTCCCAAAAGTTGCACACCAGCCCCGAGGGCTGGGATCTGTGGTTAAGATCTTCCAATGGGGTTTTAGGAGTGGGATTGGTCTGACAGTTTTTCTTTGTCCACCACATTAGGCCTTGGATGACGGGCTGGGATACAAAGATGAGTTGGTTCGCTCCCTCTCTCCTTGCTTTAAAAAGAGTTTCTGGATTCCTGATGTGTGCATAGCCAGCGAACAGAATATAGGGTTGTGGTGAGCTTCCCCAGAATATGCTGGCATAACCAAGCTGTTGTGATCGGGAACCAAATGAATTCCCCACTACCGAAATGATGTTTCATTTGGCATCTGGAGAGAGGGCTATGGTATGTTGCATATGTTCAGGATGGTTCCTAGGAATTGCTTGTGAAGGTTCTCATTCATCCAGTCATGGTATATCTGTTGTATTCAATTAGATCAACTGGACTTGAAATGTAGTTCTTGAAGACGTTTTCGCTAGTCATCCGACTGTCTTTCTCAATTCAGAATGACTTGTACAAGAATCTGTGGCAATTATGTACCCTGGAAAATCCCAATTAGCATATCACAGCCAGGTGTTAAGGGTGTGATGGATAGTGCTAAGAGGTGTTAAAGGAACGCCCAGAGTAAGGTGTTAAAACAGCATTGTACATGCAGACAGTTGGTGAAAATAAGAAACCAAGCCTAAATAAGGTGGGGGGGTTCGCACACCACTGTCTGCCATGTACAATGCTGTTTTACCACCTTACTCTGGGCGTTCCTTTAACACCTCTTAGCCACTATCCAATCACACCCTTAACACCTGGCTGTGATATGCTAATTGGGATTTTCCAGGGTACATATTGCCACAGATTCTTGTACAAGTCATTCTGAATTGAGAAAGACAGTCGGATGACTAGCGAAACGTCTTCAAGAACTACATTCAGTCCAGTTGATCTAATTGAATACAACAGATGTTCCTAGGAATTGAATTTGTTCAAGGGATCAGATAGGATTTTTTACTTGTTGATCACCCAACCATGATTTCTGTGACATGTGAATGGTTACTGAAATGTGGTGCATGAGTAGCTTTTGCTCCTGGCTTTTATTAAAATATTGTCCAAGACGCGAAGACTTGGATACCCATCAATCTTAGTTTTTGCTTAGGGGAACCAAGATTTTGAGAACACTCTTGGGGCAGTGGCGAGGCCTTGTATGAAGATGAAGCCCCAATGTAAAATGTAAAAACCTTCTGCTCACGATGTTGATAAAAATATGAGCGTATGCATCGCATATGTCTATTGTGCAAGCCAGTTTGAATAATTTGAACAGCTATGGTTTTGATGGATTCCATTTTGAATCGTTGTACTAGGAGAAATTGTTCAAGAATTTCAGATTGAGTATTGGTCTGAGATTTCCTGATTTTTTTTTTGTCGGATGATCCATCCTTTGTTGATTATATCTTTAATATATTCATGAACGTGAAACTTGTTAGCTTCTAGGCCTCTCGAGCAAACATAACATCTGTTCTGGCAAGTGAGGTGGTTCCGATATTTTCAAAGTTTTCTTCATTTTACCAATGAGTTGGTTTAATGTACAAGGGTTAGCTAATTTCAGGTTCCCCCTGACATCTTCTTTTTATTCCGTGGTCCGATAATTCCCCAGGTCCAGATGTCTTGCCTGTCTGGAAATGCCTGAGAAGTGGTTGCTGGATTTGGAGACTGAGTTTTCATCATACCAGCCACTTGACTCATAATTTTCTCCGAAAAATTGGACAATGAAGTGTCCATCATAGATTTTACGGATGACATAACTGTTCCTTGAATTGTGCATTGTTGATTCTTGATTCAGCACATTCAAACAAAGCTTTTCCCCCCTTATTGCTGGTTGGTCACACTGCAGCATTCCTCTCTGGAGATTTTGTGACGATAATAGTGATCTTCATCTTCCTCCCTATGTCTGGATGATGATCTGGTAAAAGACATTGAGTTACATTAGTATTTTGAAAGATGATTTAAGTTTGCCTCTCTTGAAGTAGTGCTCACCCCTTGGATCCACTTGTGTGTCTATGATCAGTCATAGCACCTGAAAGAAATATATCTGTGTCACTAAAAACTCTTACAGACACAAAAAAGACTCTGTGACAGTGTACTCACAGTTAGTAGGCAGCAGCAATCTGGTAACCCACAGCACTTCGAAGCGCTTAGTGCGGCGGCAACTCCCAGGAGAGGCATAGAGACCCAGGAGTCGCCTGTTGAGCGAGCAGCTCTGTCCTTTGAAACAAAGCTCACTGTCATTAGTGGACAGGAGACAAAAGACCTGTCCTGTCAATCACAAGGTGAGGGGATTACCCTATAGTAACCACTGCCGTGCAGGACCAGGGAAATTTATTTCTCAATTTAGAAGTACATTTCTGTGATTGGGCTAAAAAGGAAATGAAGTAAGTGGAAGTAAAAATTCTTAATACCGGTAATTAATGTGCATGGGGAATTTGCAATCTTCTGAATAGTCCCATGGATTTTGTCTTTTTTAAGAATTACCCCATCCCTTTACTTTCTTTTACAATTTAAATGAAAAACTAAAGCTTGATCATATACTGAATCTGCCTTTCTGCAGCTGAAACATTTAAATTTCATTCTTAAATATTCTGTCTTTATCTTCTCTACCTCCTGGAACCATCATCCTGGGCAGAACCAGGCTTTTTAATTTAGGTGAGAGATGGTTGAAACAGAAATCAATCACCCTGGATTGTCTGCTACAAACTTTCCAAAAACTACATTTAAAGACATACTAGATTACCCAAACTGCAGTCCCCAATAAACGTGGAGTGAAAATGGAGCAACAGAATCGCTGTTTCATTACCGAACATGCTTAAAAAGTTTCTAGTTCAACATGTAGAATCAAAAAATATTCCGACCAATGCATAGAGTTCATTTTATTAACTATAAATAGGTTGGAAAACATACAATTAATACATTCCACTGAGTAACTTTCTGTTTGGTTTAAATAATCTGAAAAATAACTTTATCTAAGTTATGAAATAACAGTATGTTCTGTTTTGTTGATCTTTTAAGTGTCCTGTTTGCAAGATACAGTCTGCCAAGTCAACAGGGCTGCGATCTCTATAAAACATTCAGCCTTTACAGTCAATATTCATTCTTTCTGAGCTTTTAAATCCTTTCCTATTTATTAGACCTTAATTACCATATATTTGGGCAAAATAAAATGTTCTTTTCTTACAACAGTTATAATGTAAACCACCCATTAAAAAGCGATTAACGAGTTTCCAGTTACTTTAAGGAAATACCTAAAGTCCTGAAGTTCCTTGTAATTTTTCCAAGGAAACATAACCACAGACAATACTTATGCCCTGAATATGCCAATTTATCTATAAACATCATTCCTTCTTAGAGTCACTTTGCTTCTGAAGGGCCATTTGGGACCTAATGCCACATCTTACAAACATAAGTGAAGTGTGAGGGGCGTAATGTAAAGGCCATAACCAGATTTATCGTTCTTAAACTGTGTAATGAGCGAATCGTCAGGGTAATAGCTTTTTTTGCACATTATGCAGTTAAAATACACATTTTTTAAAACTATAATGAATCCCTCATATCTCTGTTCTAGATATCACTAAAGGTACTTATATCGGGAATAAACCCTAGAATGACATCAGCTTCTCACTCTAAAATATATATATAAATAGGACCCATTTATTATAAATCAGCACAGTTGTTAAAAATATTCAACATAAGAAATTAAAGAGGACTGTGGTCCAAAAAGGACTTTAGGTAAATTGATAGGAATTGCTCTCCTGAGAGTTTTTGCAATTTATTTCCATTGTTTATTTTACATAGTTTTGAAGATATTACATTTTTGTGTGTGATATGACAGCAGCATCACCAGGTCCCCTGCACTTCCTGCTCTGAAACCTGTCAGTCAATTGCCCTGTGTCTCCTCCCCTTTGCAACCCCCTGGTCCCTCCCACTCATGGACCCCATGGTCCCTCCAGTTGCAGGCACCCCTTGGCCCATTCCTTACAGCCCCATGTGGCCCCGCCCCTCGCAGGTGCCATGGCCCCGCCCACTCACAGTGCCTAAGCCCAGCCCACTCATGGTGTCTAGGCCCTGAGTGAGAACTCTTTCTGAAAAGGCTGTTTTGCCATAGTGAGAGAGAAGGGCTGTAGATTCCCTTACCTTCTCTGCAGCTGCGTCCTTCACACAGCAGAGAGGAGGAGGGACTTCCTGTCTAACTCACACACTAAGGGAGTCGGAGGCTGTGCTCGTCGGTGGCACTGTGCAGGAGAAGCCTTAGGAATGTCACTGTCAGGAAACTGACCTTTCATTTAAACTCATCAAACAACACTCAAGTCCGAATATTCTACACACAGCTCCTACCTCCAGTTATCTCCGGTGCATATCTCCTCACCACAGCTCCTACCTCTGGTCTGAATATCTACCGCAGCTCCTACCTCCAGTTATCTCCGGTTGCATATCCTCCACAGCTCCCACCTCTGGTCGAATATCTACCGCAGCTCCTACCTCCAGATATTCTCCGGTCTGCATATCTTCCACAGTCTCCTCCGGTCCGAATATCTACCACACTCCTACCTCCAGTTATCTCCGGTCTGCATATCCTCCACAGCTCATACCTCTGGTCCGAATATCTACCCAGCTCCTACCTCCAGTTGTCTCCAGTCTGCATATCTTCCACAGCTTCTACCTCTGGTCCAAATATCTACCCCAGTTTCTACCTCCAGTTATGCTATATCTATTTGCTGCCTCTCCACATTGTGGGATTGGCCTTGTGGTTCTCTTCTCTGGAGCCGCGACCTGGTATATGTGTCACCGCAAAAAAATCCTCACCATTAGAGGCCTGGTAGACGGCAGTACTAGATTCCGTCCATGGGGGTCTCACAGGGGTTTTATCCTGAAGATCTCATAACAGTAACTGACAGCCAGATGAATCCCACTG
Source organism: Hymenochirus boettgeri (assembly GCA_019447015.1). Taxonomy (NCBI): domain Eukaryota; kingdom Metazoa; phylum Chordata; class Amphibia; order Anura; family Pipidae; genus Hymenochirus; species Hymenochirus boettgeri. The sequence continues at coordinate 83,427,227 of CM033473.1, read as the reverse complement.
GAGATGTCAGCCCAGCAGTAGACTAGTATCAACAAGTGCTGAACTTCGTGGAGCCTTGCAAGAAGCTAGACAGGGATTCTGTCAACTAGACCCTAAGTTGAACGCCATGTCCTGGAAAGCCTCATAATCTAGCTCTGCTGAGCCTAAGATCCCGCTCCCTGACCGGTTTTCCGGTGATCGTTCCAAATTTGGTCAATTGAAAAGCTCCGTAATTTGTATTTTTCCCTTTGCCCGAAAGTTTCACTGAAGAAAGGGTGAAAGTAGGGTTCATTATTTTCATTGCTTCAGGATGGCCCAAGCTTGGGCCCTTCATTTGTTGGATCAAAACAGTCCTACAGAAGCCTCTGTAGGTACCTTTTTCTCTGCCCTAGGAGAAATTTACGGATCCACGTAGAGCTGTCTCAGCTGAGGCGGCACTTCGTAACCTGTTCAAGGGAAAAGACAGGTGGAAGATTATGTGTCCGATTTCCGTAGGATCAGTGTTGAGACTCAATGGAACAAAGCGGCTCTTATACATCAGTTCCAAATGGACTGTGCGGAAACTCTAAGAGTGAGTTAGCACGCACTGGAGTCTCCGAGAAGCTGAAAGATCTTATTGATCTAGCGGTCCAAATTGATGACGCCGACTAAGAGAAGGAGATTAGAAAGGTTGGGTGCTTTCCGTCCGTCCTGTGATGTTTTTACTGCTTCTCCTTCTTCAGGATTTTTGGAACCTGTCCCTATGCTATTAGGTGTAACTCGTCCTTCTCTCTCTCCTGAGGAAAGGATCGAGAGATGCCGCTTAAAACTGTGGCTATACTGGGGAAGTCTGGGCATTTGCTTCAGGGATGCCCAATCAGACCTACGAGTATGGTTCCTACTATGCATTCTGGTCCGTCTTTCGGCTTCAGCACCTTACCTATCTGTTGATGTCTCATTACATGGAACCGGTCGATGTTCACCGTCCCAGCCGTTATTGACCCGGGGCCTGTAGCTGTTTTATTTTGGAATCCTTACCAAGAAATGGAAGATTCCCACTCGTCCCAGATTCTCCTCTCTTTATTCATCTGGCAGATGGGTCAAAATTCATCTGGTCCTGTAATACGAGAGACTTTACCAGTATTGATCAACATCAATCATCATTCAGAATTTATATGTTTTGATGTATTGCCTTTTCTCTTTTCCTTTATTCTAGGATGCCATGTGTTGAAGACACCCAACCCTTCAATAAATTGGATCTCTGGAGAGATCTCTTTTCTCTCATCGGATTGTCGGCTGTCATGTCTTTCCTCTTGTTGTTAAGTATTAATCAGGTTCATTCGGAAACTTTTTTACCCAGTGTCTATCAGAACTTCGCAGATGTTTTTGATAAGAAAGTGCTAACAATCTACCACCACACCGCATTTATGATTGTCCAGTTGAACTATTACCTGGTGCGGAGATTCCTTTTGGGCGGGTATATCCTTTGTCAGAAACCTGAGCAAAGGGTTCTTAAGGAATATATAGAAGAGAATCTTCAGAAGGGCTTATTCGCCATTCCACGTCTCCAGCAGGGGGGCTGATATTTTTCGTTGAGAAAAAAGACAGTCGCTTAGGCCCGTGATTGATTACCGAGCTTCAATAATGTCACGATTAAGAATAGATACCCTCTTCCATTATTCCAGATTATTTTCAACGATGAGAACCACCAAAATTTTGATCTTCAGGGAGCCTATAACTTAATCAGAATAAAGGAAGGGGACGAATGAAAAAACGGCGTTCCGCTCCAGATATGGTCATTTCAATATTTGGTCATTCCTTTCGGACTGTGCAATGCCACTGCCACATTCCAACATTTTGTCAATGACATTTTCCGTGACTTTGTAGATGACTTTTTGGTGTTTATCTGGATGATATATGATTTTTTCTTCAACCTAGAGGAACATCGTACCCAGGTGAAGAAAGTTCTTTCTCGTCTTAATTCATTGGTTATACGCCAAATTGGGAAAATGTGAGTTCGAAAAAAACTTCAATACCGTTCTGGGGTTCATCATCTCATCCCACGGGTTAATTATGGATCTGACAAAGGTTTCCACTATTCAGGATTGGCCTACTCCAACTACCCAGAAACAATTCAAAAATTCATTGGATTTGCAACTTCTACAGTAGATTCATTTTAAGAATGTTTCTACTATCATTCTGCCGGTTGACCTCTCTTGACCAGAACCCAGTCCCATTCTGTTGGACGAAATCCCACTTAAACAGCTTTTGAGCGTCTGAAATTTGCTTTTACTTCAGCCCCATCTTTATTCATCCAGATCCAACTGTTCCTTTTAAATAGAGGTTAATGCTTTTGAAGTTGCTCTAGGAGCTTACTCTCGCAACGTAATGGACCCAAGGCTTTACTACATCCGTTGCCTTTTTTAAAGAAAACTTTCTGATTCTGAGAAGAATATGATGTAGGAGACGTGAGTATTGGCCATAAAATCGGCCTTGAAGAGTGGCAATATTTACTTGAGGGCGCCATCATCCTATTACCATCTTCACGATCATAAGAACCTGGAATACTTACAGATGCTAAAAGATTAAAACCCCGTCAAGCTAGATGGGCTTTTTCTTTACAAGATTTAACTTCCATATAACCTTTCGTCCAGGTTCAAAAATGGCAAGGCCAACGCCCTTTCTAGACAATTTCTGAGGTCATAAGTCTGACAAACTAATATGGTTCTTTCCAATCTAATTTCTACTATTACATACTAATATGTCAAAACCATCAAAGAAGCATCTCTCCAGTCTTCTCTCTTTCCCAAGATGGTTTTATATACCAAATAAACAAATATTTGTTCCAGACCGGGCCAGGTCCGCAGTATATTCAGTATTGTCATTCTCATGCTTTGGCCGTCATTTTGGTGTTCACAAGACATTGGATTTGGTTAACAGAAATTTTTTTGGGCCAAGTATGTCTAAAGATTGTAACAGTTTGTGGCTTCTTGTGGTAGATTTAGACTACTAGACAGAGACCATACGGGTTACTGTTTCCTCTGCCTGTTCCTGACCGCCCTTGGGGCATGATTACCATGAACTTCACATTGAGTTACTCATTCCAAGGGTTTCAACACAATTTTGTGGTTGTTGATCGGTAACAAAGATGGCTCACTTTATTCCGTTAAAAGGAATTCCCTCAGCCCCATTACTGTATTGTGTTCATTAGAGAGATTGTGCGTCTTCACGGGGTTCCCGATGATATCGTATCCGATAGAGGGGTACAATTCACTTCAAAATTTTGGAAGGAGTTGTGCAAATGTTTGCATATCCACAATTCTTTTTCCTCCGGATACCATCCACAATCTAATGGACAAACAGAAGAAACAAACCAAACACTTGAACAGTATCTCCTGTGTACTCCTCCGCGTCACAAGAAGATGGTCTTCTCTGTTACCACTTGCGGAGTTTGCTTACAACAACGTGTTCATTCCTCCATCAAGTGTTCCCCTTTTTATGCTAACTATGGATTTAATCCAACTTTCCTTACCGGTATTCCTTCCATGATCACTATTCCTGACCTTTTCAACTGAATACATCTCATGAAGAGAAGGCTTTAGAGCTAAAGACCTTCATCTCTGAAGCTCAAGAGCAAGCCTGTTAGTCAGCTAATATTAAAGGGTATCTCCACTGTATTTTCAAGATTGGGAATCCAGTTCTATTGAAGACGGAAGGTAAAGGAGCTGTGCCTTACCTTCCGTTCTTCAATAGAAACACAGGAGCCAGGAGAGGAGGTAAGAAACTTTCCCGCTCGCTCCCCCGGCGTGTAGTCTGACAGGTCCCGATGGACCTTGTCTTCTATTGAGAAACGGAAGGTAAGGCACAGCTCCTTACACTCCCATTCTTCAATAGAACTGGATTACCAAATTTGAAAATATGAGTGGAGATACCCTTAAGAAAAGATTCTTTGATATTTAAGGTTGGAGATTTGGTCTGGTTGTGACAAGTAATTTGAAATTGAGGATTCTTCTGCTAAGTTGGGTCCCCGGTTCATCGGGCCATGTCATATTTAAAAGCAATCAACATGGTCGCCTTTGAAATGGAGCTCCCCAATTCATTAAAGTAAATCCAGTCTTTCATGTCTCTGTTTTAAAAGATGTGTTACACGACTCTGCACTGGATGCCCTCTGCTGCCTGTTTCGATTGATGGGACTGACGAATACGAGGTGGAGAAATTTTAGTGCCAGATTTCTGCTGGAAAGTTAAGATAACTGATTAAATGGAAGGGATTTGGTCCCGAAGAAAATTCTTGGGAACCGTCAGAACAGATTCACGCTCCTCGTTTGGTCAAGACTTTTCATTCCAAACATCCTGACAAACCTAACCCCAAAGGCACCCGAGGGTGCCCATGGGAGGGGCAATGTCAGGCACTTCCTTCCTTCGAGCCTACTTCAGTTATCACGGTCTGCATATCTTCCACAGCTCCTACCTCCGGTTCGAATATCTACCACAGCCCTACCTCCCCCAGTTATCTCCGGTCTTATCCTCCACAGCTCCTACCTCTGGTCCAAATATCTACCGCAGCTCTACCTCCAGTTGTCTCGGTCTGCATATTTCCACAGCTTCTTACCTCTGGTCCAAATATCTACCCCAGTTTCTACCTCCAGTTACGCCGATATCTATTCTGCTGCCTCTCCACATTGTGGGATTGGCCTTTGGTTCTCTTCTCTGGAGCCGCGACCTGGTATCTGTTCGCCGCACAAAACATCCTCACCATTAGAAGCTTGGTGAAGACCGGCAGATACTTAGATTCGTGTCCAGAGGGGGTCTCACAGGGGTTTATCCTGAAGATCTCGAACAATCCCATTGCGAAGATCCGTTCGGACCAAGATGTTTCTCAAATTCCGTCCCCTCTTGTATGCCATGCGACACTGCTATGTTGAAATGGTAATGTATGGTCAGAGGTGATAAGTGGCCAGTGTCTCTCGGACACATACTCCAAAGGGAAAGTTAAAATGTTCTCACTCATCAATTGGTTTTGGGTCTTTACAGGACTTCCAATAGGGCCCTACATAATTGTTCTTTTAAGATTCCCAGATTATACCCCCTGCCCACAAATCTATTGTTCATATCTTTCAGTTTTGTGTCCATCAACCCAGTATCTGAATAATTGCGTATGACACTTAAATACTGTGTATAGGGTATGGCCCTTAAAAGGGCCGGAGGGTGGTAACTGGTTGCATGCAGTATGGTGTTTCTGTCCGTGGGTTTTCTGAACAGTGTGGTACCCAAGCCTTCTGTGCTTTAAACACCCTAAGGTCTAAAAAGTCAACCCTTTGCATATCACCAAGTGCACGTCAACTTAATGGGGGGTGTTATAAGAATTGACTCTATCAATGATTCCTTAATCTCATCAATATGACATCATAGATCAAAAAAATATCATCAATAAATCTTTTACATAGAACCACCTTATCCCCCAAATGGGTAACAAATTTTCCCTCATAGTATTTAATATACAAGTTAGCAGGGACGGGGCCACATTGGAACCCATAGCTGTCCCTCGGCTTTGTATAAAGAAAGACTTCTCAAATTTAAAATGATTTTTAGTGAGAACATCCATATCATAGAATTCAATAGGAGGTCCCCCGTGTGTGGACCAGTTAGGGCCCTTCTACAAGCCTCAATCCCTTCTCTTTGGGGTATCACCGTGTAGAGGCTAGTAACATCACCGGTCACCAACACTTTCTCAGACCAAGAACCCTCCAAAGAATTCAAAATATTGGTAAGTGTCCATATCTCTCAGATATGAACCCATAGTTTAATCGCTGGTTGTAAAAAGTGGTCTATATACTGCGCCAGTGGTTTCAAAACAGATCCCTCAGATGTCACGATCGGCCATCCCGGAGAACTTTGAAGAGGTTTATGTATTTTTGGAAGCGTATAATAATCGGACATCTGGGGGAATCAGTTATAAAATTTAGGTCAGTAAAGTCCAGCTCACAGGCCTGGAGCACACCATATCCATCCCTTTTAATACCCAATGTGGCATCACTTTCACACAGAGGTAAGTTTGAGTATCCTGTAATTGGGTAAGGAGTTCACCCTATAATATGAGCTTGAGTAGAACTACTGCTCCCCCCTTGTCAGCCGGACGTATAATCAAATCCTCATCATTCTTAAGCGTAAATCGCTTCACGTTCAGCCTGAGACAGATTACTATGGGGTTGCAGTGTTTCCTCTCATGCTCTGCCACATCCTTCTTGACCATCTGAGAAAAACTTTTAATAGCTGGAGGTGTCTACGGGATCAAAGTACTGTGAGGTTTGAAACGCTTGATACCCTTGGGCCCTGTACATTTTTAAAATGGTCACGTAGTTTCAGTGTCCACAGAAATTATAGAGATCTATTTCAATTGGGTACTATCAAATTTAGCGAGGTACAAAGGATAAACCTCTACTCAACAGGTCCCTCTCCCCTGTGTGAGTAACTGATTACTCAGATTAAAAACTATTGTTTCTTGTGGGGAGGGCGGTCTTGGGTTTCCACCCCCCCCTCCGGGTGTTCCCCCTTCACCTTGGTGTGTGGAGCGAGTAGAGGCACCCCCAAAAGGGCGTGGTCTAACAGAACCCAGTTGATCTTCAGCAGTGGGGCAATCATCTGAGTGCCCAGATTCACCGAGGAATCTATGGTGGTTCCAAAGGTTGTCTCCTATGCCTTCTAAAATGCTAGGATTCGTTTGACCAGTCAACCAAGGGTACACTCTCTATCCTTATAATCGCTCTCCACCTTTTGTAATTTATTACGCTTGAATTGAATGAGATCATGTTTATGTTATTAAGTTGGTCCTTAAGGTTATGCAACCAGTCCCCCTCCTTATCCTTACACAGATCATCCAGATGGATCCCTTCAAACACCTTAAACTCCTCCCTAGTTTTGTTCAACTCTTTCCCCACAAAATCAATGACCAATAACATAGGTCAAACGAACATTTGTTGAGAAACTACACCATTAATACAGAAGCTCTCTCAGATCTACCCAGAGTGGGTACATTCCTCACTCGAAACCACGGGGTATATGGCGCCCCTATGGTAGCAGATAGATACACTGCATGTAGGTGGAGATCAATCTCCTTTTTTTTAAAATGTAACAATTTAAAATATACATCCTTAAGGGAATCTCTCACCCCCCCCCCCCAAAAGTTTCCGTAAATAAAATGCATTCAGCATCTTGTTGGGAATATGAAAAATCTCTCCAACTTCATATTCCAGGGGAGTGATGGTTTGAAGATCTTCCCAAGGGCCGCCCTCCCCACAAGAAACAATAGTTTTAACTGAGTAATCTGTACTCACACAGGGGGAGAGGGACCTGTGAGTAGAGGTTTATCTTTTGACCCTCGCATTAATTTGATAGTACCCAATCTGAAATAGATCTCAGCAGACACCGAAACTACATGACCATTTAAAAATGTACAGGGCCCAAGTGTGGTTGAGCGTTTCAAACCTCACAGTACTTTTGATCCCGTTTAACACCTCGGCTATTAAAATGTTTTCTCAGATGGTCAAGAAGGATGTGGCAGAGCATGAGAGGAAACACTGCAGACCCCATAGTAATCTGTCTCAGGCTGAACTTGAAGCAATTTATACGCTTAAGAATGATGAGGATTTGATTATACGTCTGGCTGACAAGGGGGGAGCAGTAGTTCTACTCAATCGCTCATATTATAGGAGTGAACTCCTTACCCAATTGCAGGATACTCAAAACTTACACATCTGTGTGAAAGTGATCCACATTAGGTATTAAACGGAAGTGGATATGGTGGTGCTCCAGGCCTGTGAGGCTGGACTTATCACTGAACCTGTAAAGACATTTTTATTAACTGATTCCCCCAGATGTCCGATTATTTATACGCTTCCAAAAATACATAAACCTCTTCAAAGTCCTCCGGGATGGCCGATCGTGACATCTGAGGGATCAAGTTGAAACCACTGGCGCAGTATACAGACCACTTTTACAACCAGCGGTTAAAACTATGGGTTCATATCTGAGGATAGTGGACACTTACGCAATATTTTGATTCTTGGAGGGTCCTGGTCGAGAAGTGTTGGTGACCTGCCAATCCCTTCTCTTTGGGGTATCACCGTGTAGAGGCTAGTAACATCAAAGGTCACCAACACTTTCTCAGACCAAGGACCCTCCAAAGAATTCAAAATATTGCGTAAGTGTCCACTATCTCTCAGATATGAACCCATAGTTTTAACCGCTGGTTGTAAAAAGTGGTCTGTATACTGCGCCAGTGGTTTCAACTGATCCCTCAGATGTCACGATCGGCCATCCCGGAGGACTTTGAAGAGGTTTATGTATTTTTGGAAGCGTATAAATAATCGGACATCTGGGGGAATCAGTTAATAAAAATGTCTTTACAGGTTCAGTGATAAGTCCAGCCTCACAGGCCTGGAGCACCACCATATCCACTTCCGTTTTAATACCTAATGTGGGATCACTTTCACACAGATGGTAAGTTTGAGTATCCTGCAATTGGGTAAGGAGTTCACTCCTATAATATGAGCGATTGAGTAGAACTACTGCTCCCCCCTTGTCAGCCAGACGTATAATCAAATCCTCATCATTCTTAAGCGTATAAATTGCTTCACGTTCAGCCTGAGACAGATTACTATGGGGTCTGCAGTGTTTCCTCTCATGCTCTGCCACATCCTTCTTGACCATCTGAGAAAACATTTTAATAGCCAGAGGTGTATTAACGGGATCAAAAGTACTGTGAGGTTTGAAACGCTCAACCACACTTGGGCCCTGTACATTTTTAAAATGGTCATGTAGTTTCGGTGTCTGCTGAGATCTATTTCAGATTGGGTACTATCAAATTAATGCGAGGGTACAAAAGATAAACCTCTACTCAACAGGTCCCTCTCCCCCTGTGTGAGTACATGATTACTCAGATTAAAAACTATTGTTTCTTGTGGGGAGGGCGGCCTCTTGGGAAGATCTTCAAACCATCACTCCCCTGGAATATGAAGTTGGAGGAGATTTTTCATATTCCCAACAAGATGCTGAATGCATTTTATTTACGGAAACTTTTGAGGGGGGGGGGGGGTGAGAGATTCCCTTAAGGATGTATATTTTAAATTGTTACATTTTAAAAAAAAAGGAGATTGATCTCCACCTACATGCAGTGTATCTATCTGACTACCATAGGGGGCGCCATATACCCCGTGGTTTCAGAGTGAGGAATGTACCCACTCTGGGTAGATCTGATAGAGACTTCTGTATTAAATGGTGTAGTATTCTCAACAAATGTTCGTTTGACCTTATGTTATTGGTCATTGATTTTGTGGGGAAAGAGTTGAACAAAACTAGGGAGGAGTTTAAGGTGTTTGAAGGGATCCATCTGGATGATCTGTGTAAGGATAAGGAGGGGGACTGGTTGCATAACCTTAAGGACCAACTTAATAAGCATAAACATGATCTCATTCAATTCAAGCGTAATAAATTACAAAAGGTGGAGAGCGATTATAAGGATAAGAGAGTGTACCCTTGGTTGACTGGTCAAACGAATCCTATGCATTTTAGAAGGCATAGGAGACAACCTTTTGGAACCACCATAGATTCCTCTGGTGAATCTGGGCACTCAGATGATTGCCCCACTGCTGAAGATCAACTGGGTTCTGTTAGACCACGCCCTTTTCGGGGTGCCTCTACTCGCTCCCACACACTCAGAGGTGAAGGGGGAACACCCGGAGGGGGGGGTGGAAACCCAAGAGGCCGCCCTCCCCACAAGAAACAATAGTTTTTAATCTGAGTAATCATGTACTCACACAGGGGGAGAGGGACCTGTTGAGTAGAGGTTTATCCTTTGTACCCTCGCATAAATTTGATAGTACCCAATTTGAAATAGATCTCTATAAGTTTCTGTGGACACTGAAACTACGTGACCATTTTAAAAATGTACAGGGCCCAAGGGTGATCAAGCGTTTCAAACCTCACAGTACTTTTGATCCCGTTAAGACACCTCCAGCTATTAAAATGTTTTCTCAGATGGTCAAGAAGGATGTGGCAGAGCATGAGAGGAAACACTGCAGACCCCATAGTAATCTGTCTCAGGCTGAACGTGAAGCGATTTATACGCTTAAGAATGATGAGGATTTGATTATACGTCCGGCTGACAAGGGGGGAGCAGTAGTTCTACTCAATAGCTCATATTATAGGAGTGAACTCCTTACCCAATTACAGGATACTCAAACTTACCATCTGTGTGAAAGTGATGCCACATTGGGTATTAAAAGGGAAGTGGATACGGTGGTGCTCCAGGCCTGTGAGGCTGGACTTTTATTAACTGATTCCCCCAGATGTCCGATTATTTATACGCTTCCAAAAATACATAAACCTCTTCAAAGTTCTCCGGGATGGCCGATCGTGACATCTGAGGGATCTGTGTTGAAACCACTGGCGCAGTATATAGACCACTTTTTACAACCAGCGATTAAAACTATGGGTTCATATCTGAGAGATAGTGGACACTTACGCAATATTTTGAATTCTTTGGAGGGTTCTTGGTCTGAGAAAGTGTTGGTGACCTGTGATGTTACTAGCCTCTACACTGGTGATACCCCAAAGAGAAGGGATTGCACGGGCCTGGGAGCACCGGGGGTCTGTTAGCCACGCCCTTTTTGGGGTGTCTCTACTCGCTCCCCCACACTCAGAGGTAAGGGGGAACACCCGAGGGGGGGGGGTGAAACCCAAGAGGCCGCCCCCCCACAAGAAACAATAGTTTTTAATCTGAGTAATCATGTACTCACACAGGGGGAGGGGACCTGTTGAGTAGAGGTTTATCCTTGTACCCTCGCATAAATTTGATAACCCAATTTAAATAGATCTCTATAATTTTCTGTGGACACTGAAACTACGTGACCATTTTAAAAATGTACAGGGCCCAAGGGTGATCAAGCGTTTCAAACCTACAGTACTTTTGATCCCGTTAGACACCTCCAGCTATTAAAATGTTTTCTCAGATGGTCAAGAAGGATGTGGCAGAGCATGAGAGGAAACACTGCAGACCCCATAGTAATCTGTCTCAGGCTGAACGTGAAGCGATTTATACGCTTAAGAATGATGAGGATTTGATTACGTCCGGCTGACAAGGGGAGCATTAGTTCTACTCAATCGCTCATATTATAGGAGTGAACTCCTTACCCAATTACAGGAACTCAAACTTACCATCTGTGTGAAAGTGATGCCACTTGGGTATTAAAAGGGAAGTGGATACGGTGGTGCTCCAGGCCTGTGAGGCTTGACTTTTATTAACTGATTCCCCAGATGTCCGATTATTTATACGCTTCCAAAAATACATAAACCTCTTCAAAGTTCTCCGGGATGGCCGATCGTGACATCTGAGGTACTGTGTTGAAACCACTGCGCAGTATATAACCACTTTTTACACCCAGCGATTAAAACTATGGGTTCATATCTGAGAGATAGTGACACTTACGCAATATTTTGAATTCTTTGGAGGGTTCTTGGTCTGAGAAAGTGTTGGTGACCTGTGATGTTACTAGCCTCTACACGGTGATACCCCAAAGAGAAGGGATTGAGGCTTGTAGAAGGGCCCTAACTGAGTCACAACACGTGGGACCTCCTATTGAATTCTTAATGGTTCTCACTAAAAATCATTTTAAATTTGAGAAGTCTTTCTTTATACAAAGCCGAGGGACAGCTATGGGTTCCAATGTGGCCCCGTCCCTGGCTAACTTGTATATTAAATACTATGAGGAAGAGATTTTGTTACCCAATTTGGGGGATAAAGTGGTTCTATGTAAAAGATTTATTGATGATATTTTTTTGATCTATGATGGTCATATTGATGAGATTAAGGGAATCATTGATAGAGTCAATTCTTATAACACCCCCCATTAAGTTGACGTGCACTTGTGATATGCAAAGGGTTGACTTTTTAGACCTTAGGGTGTTTAAAGCACAGGAAGGCTTGGGTACCACACTGTTCAGAAAACCCACGGACAGAAACACCATACTGCATGCAACCAGTTACCACCCTCCGGCCCTTTTAAGGGCCATACCCTATACACAGTATTTAAGTGTCATACGCAATTATTCAGATACTGGGTTGATGGAAACACAACTGAAAGATATGAACAATAGATTTGTGGGCAGGGGGTATAATCTGGGAATCTTAAAAGAACAATTATGTAGGGCCCTATTGGAAAGTCCTGTAAAGACCCAAAACCAATTGATGAGTGAGAACATTTTAACTTTCCCTTTGGAGTATGTGGCCAGAGACACTGGCCACTTATCACCTCTGACCATACATTACCATTTCAACATAGCAGTGTACGCATGGCATACAAGAGGGGACGGAATTTGAGAAACATCTTGGTCCGAACGGATCTTCGCAATGGGATTGTTACGAGATCTTCAGGATAAGACCCCTGTGAGACCCCCTCTGGACACGGAATCTAAGTATCTGCCGGTCTTCACCAGAGCTTCTAATGGTGAGGATGTTTTGCGGCGAACAGATACCAGGTCGCGGCTCCAGAGAAGAGAACCACAAAGGCCAATCCCACAATGTGGAGAGGCAGCAGAATAGATATCGGCGTAACTGGAGGTAGAAACTGGGGTAGATATTTGGACCAGAGGTAGAAGCTGTGGAAGATATGCAGACCGGAGACAACTGGAGGTAGGAGCTGCGGTAGATATTTGGACCAGAGGTAGGAGCTGTGGAGGATATGCAGACCGGAGATAACTGGAGGTAGGAGCTGTGGTAGATATTCGAACCGGAGGTAGGAGCTGTGGAAGATATGCAGACCGGAGATAACTGAAGGTAGGCTCGAAGGAAGGTAAGTGCCTGACATTGCCCCTCCCATGGGCAACCTCCGGGTGCCTTTGGGGTTAGGTTTGTCAGGATGTTTGGAATGAAAAGTCTTGACCAAACGAGGAGCGTGAATCTGTTCTGACGGTTCCCAAGAATTTTCTTCGGGACCAAATCCCTTCCATTTAATCAGTTATCTTAACTTTCCAGCAGAAATCTTGGCATCTAAAAATTTCTCCACCTCGTATTCGTCAGTCCCATCAATCGAAACAGGCAGCAGAGGAGGCATCCAGTGCAGAGTCGGTAACACATCTTTTAAAACAGGATACATGAAAGACTGGATGTATCTTTAATGAATTGGGGAGCTCCAGTTCAAAGGCGACCATGTTGATTGCTTTTTAAATATGACATGGCCCGATGAACCGGGGACCCAACTTAGCAGAAGGAATCCTCAATTTCAAATTACTTGTCGACAACCAGACCAAATCTCCAACCTTAAATATCGAAGAATCTTTTCTTAAAGGGTATCTCCACTCGTATTTTCAAGATTTGGTAATCCAGTTCTATTGAAGAATGGGAGGTAAAGGAGCTGTGCCTTACCTTCCGTTCTTCAATAGAAGACAAGGTCCATCGGGACCTGTCAGACTACACGCCGGGGGAGCGAGCGGGTAAGTTTCTTACCTTCTCTCCTGGCTCCTGTTAGTTCTATTGAAGAACGGAAGGTAAGGCACAGCTCCTTTACCTTCCGTTCTTCAATAGAACTGGATTCCCAAATCTTGAAAATACGAGTGGAGATACCCTTTAATAGATTAGCTGACTAACAGGCTTGCTCTTGAGCTTCAGAGATGAAGGTCTTTAGCTCTAAAGCCTTCTCCTTCATGAGATGTATTCAGTTGAAAAGGTCAGGAATAGTGATCATGGAAGGAATACCGGTAAGGAAAGTTGGATTAAATCCATAGTTAGCATAAAAAGGGGAACACTTGATGGAGGAATGAACAGCGTTGTTGTAAGCAAACTCCGCAAGTGGTAACAGAGAAGACCAATCTTCTTGTGACGCGGAGGAGTAACAATGGAGATACTGTTCAAGTGTTTGGTTTGTTCTTTCTGTTTGTCCATTAGATTGTGGATGGTATCCGGAGGAAAAAGAATTGTGGATATGCAAACATTTGCACAACTCCTTCCAAAATTTTGAAGTGAATTGTACCCCTCTATCTGATACGATATCATCGGGAACCCCGTGAAGACGCACAATCTCTCTAATGAACACATATGCAGTAATGGGGGCTGAGGGAATTCCTTTTAACGGAATAAAGTGAGCCATCTTTGTTAACCGATCAACAACCACAAAAATTGTGTTGAAACCCTTGGAATGAGGTAACTCAATGTTGAAGTTCATGGTAATCATGCCCCAAGGGCGGTCAGGAACAGGCAGAGGAAACAGTAACCCGTATGGTCTCTGTCTAGTAGTCTTAAATCTACCACAAGAAGCCACAAACTGTTTACAATCTTTAGACATACTTGGCCCAAAAAAATTTCTGTTAACCAAATCCAATGTCTTGTGAACACCAAAATGACTGGCCAAAGCATGAGAATGACAATACTGAAGTACTGCGGACCTGGCCCGGTCTGGAACAAATATTTTGTTATTTTGGTATATAAAACCATCTTGGGAAAGAGAGGAAGACTGGAGAGATGCTTCTTTGATGGTTTTGACTATATTAGTATGTAATAGTAGAAAATTAGATTTGGAAAGAACCATATTAGGTTTGTCAGACTTATTGACCTCAGAAAATTGTCTAGAAAGGGCGTTGGCCTTGCCATTTTTTGAACCTGGACGAAAGGTTATATGGAAGTTAAATCTTGTAAAGAAAAGAGCCCATCTAGCTTGACGGGGTTTTAATCTTTTAGCAGTCTGTAAGTATTCCAGGTTCTTATGATCCGTGAAGATGGTAATAGGATGATTGGCGCCCTCAAGTAAATATTGCCACTCTTCAAGGGCCGATTTTATGGCCAATAGCTCACGGTCTCCTACATCATAATTCTTCTCAGAATCAGAAAGTTTTCTTTAAAAAAAGGCAACTGGATGTAGTAAAGCCTTGGGTCCATTACGTTGCGAGAGTATAGCTCCTAGAGCAACTTCAAAAGCATTAACCTCTAATGTAAAAGGAACAGTTGGATCTGGATGAATAAAGATGGGAGCTGAAGTAAAAGCAAATTTCAGACGCTCAAAAGCTGTTTTAGTATTTCGTCCAACAGAATGGGACATGGGTTCTGGTCAGAGAGTCAACGGCAGAATGATAGTAGAAACATGAATGTACATGTTTCAAACATTAATGAATCTACGGTAGAAGTTAGCAAATCCAATGAATTTTTGAACTTGTTTCTGGGTAGTTGGAGTAGGCCAATCCTGAATAGTGGAAACCTTTTGCAGATCCATAATTAACCCTTGGGATGAGATGATGAACCCCAAGAACGGTATTGAAGTTTTTTTCGAACTCACATTTTCCCAATTTGGCGTATAACCCATGAATTCTAAGACGAGAAAGAACTTTCTTCACCTGGGTACGATGTTCCTCTAGGTTAGAAGAAAAAATCAATATATCATCCAGATAAACAGCCAAAAAGTCATCTACAAAGTCACGGAAAATGTCATTGACAAAATGTTGGAATGTGGCAGGTGCATTGCACAGTCCGAAAGGAATGACCAAATATTCGAAATGACCATATCTGGAGCGGAACGCCGTTTTTCATTCGTCCCCTTCCTTTATTCTGATTAAGTTATAGGCTCCCTGAAGATCAAAATTTTGGTGGTTCTCAATCGTTGAAATAATTCATGGAATAATGGAAGAGGGTATCTATTCTTAATCGTGACATTATTGAGAGCTCGGTAATCAATACAGGGCCTAAGCGAACTGTCTTTTTTCTCAACGAAAAATATACCAGCCCCTGCTGGAGACGTGGAATGGCGAATAAAGCCCTTCTGAAGATTCTCTTCTATATATTCCTTAAGAACCCTTTGCTCAGGTTCTGACAAAGGATATACCCGCCAAAAGGAATCTCCGCACCAGGTAATAGTTCAACTGGACAATCATAAATGCGGTGTGGTGGTAGATTGTTAGCAGCTTTCTTATCAAAAACATCTGCGAAGTTCTGATAGACACTGGGTAAAAAAGTTTCCGAATGAACCTGATTAATACTTAACAACGAAGAGGAAAGACATGACAGCCGACAATGCGATGAGAGAAAAGAGATCTCTCCAGAGATCCAATTTATTGAAGGGTTGGGTGTCTTCAACCATGGCATGCCTAGAATAAGAGGAAAAAGAGAAAAAGGCAATACATCAAAACATATAAATTCTGAATGATGATTGATGTTGATCAATACTGGTAAAGTCTCTCGTAGTACAGGACCAGATGAAATTTTAGACCCATCTGCCAGATGAATAAAGAGAGGAGAAGATCTGGGACGAGTGGGAATCTTCCATTTCTTGGTAAGGGATTCCAAAATAAAACAGCTACAGGCCCCGGAGTCAATAACGGCTTGGACGGTGAACATCGGACCGGTTCCATGTAATGAGACATCAACAGATAGGTAAGGTGCTGAAGCCGGAAAAGACGGACCAGAATGCATAGTAGGAACCATACTCGTAGGTCTGATTGGGCATCCCTGAAGCAAATGACCAGACTTCCCGCAGTATAGACACAGGTTTAAGCGGCGTCTTCGGATCCTTTCCTCAGGAGAGAGAGAAGGACGAGTTAACCCTAATAGCATAGGGACAGGTTCCAAAAATCCTGAAGAAGGAGAAGCAGTAAAAACATCACAGGACGGACGGGAAGCACCCAACCTTTCTAATCTCCTTTCTCTTAGTCGGCGATCAATTTGGACCGCTAGATCAATAAGATCTTTCAGCTTCTCGGAGACTCCAGTGCGTGCTAACTCATCTTTAAGAGTTTCCGACAGTCCAATTTGGAACTGATGTATAAGAGCCGCTTTGTTCCATTGAGTCTCAACACTGATCCTACGGAAATCGGACACATAATCTTCCACCTGTCTTTTCCCTTGAGACAGGTTACGAAGTGCCGCCTCAGCTGAGACAGCTCTACGTGGATCATCGTAAATTTCTCCTAGGGCAGAGAAAAAGGTACCTACAGAGGCTTCTGTAGGACTGTTTTGATCCAACAAATGAAGGGCCCAAGCTTGGGGCTCATCCTGAAGCAATGAAATAATGAACCCTACTTTCACCCTTTCTTCAGTGAAACTTTTCGGGCAAAGGGAAAAATACAAATTACAGGAGCTTTTCAATTGACCAAATTTGGAACGATCACCGGAAAACCGGTCAGGGAGCGGGATCTTAGGCTCAGCAAGAGCTAGATTATGAGGCGTTCCAGGGGACATGGCGTTCAACTTAGGGTCTAGTTGACAGAATCCCTGTCTAGCTTCTTGCAAGGCTCCACGAAGTTCAGCGACTTGTTGATACTAGTCTACTGCTGGGCTGACATCTCCAGTGGGATTCATCTGGCTGTCAGTTACTGTTATGAGATCTTCAGGATAAGACCCCTGTGAGACCCCCTATGGACGCGGAGCCTCTAATGGTGAGGATGTTTTGCGGTGAACATATACCAGGTCGCGGCTCCAGAGAAGAGAACCACAAAGGCCAATCCCACAATGTGGAGAGGCAGCCCGCATGATTAGGCATAACTAGGTAGAAACTTGGTAATATTTGGACCAGAGGTAGAAGCTGTGGAAGATATGCAGACTGGAGACAACTGGAGGTAGGAGCTGCGGTAGATATTCGGACCAGAGGTATGAGCTGTGGAGGATATCAGACCGAGATACTGGAGGTAGGAGCTGTGGTAGATATTCGGACCGGAGGTAGACTGTGGAAGATATGCACCGGAGATATCTGGAGGTAGGAGCTGCGGTAGATATTCGGACCAGAGGTAGGAGCTGTGGAGGATATGCAGACCGGAGATAACTGGAGGTAGTAGCTGCGGTAGATATTCAGACCAGAGTAGGAGCTGTGGAGGAATGCAGACCGGAGATAACTGGAGTAGGAGCTTGGTAGATATTCGACACGGAGGTAGGAGCTGTGGTAGATATGCAGACCGGAGATAACTGGAGGTAGGAGCTCCAGTAGATATTCGGAGTGGAGGTAGGAGCTGTGGAAGATATGCAGACCGGAGATAACTGGAGGTAGGAGCTGCGGTAGATATTCAGACCGGAGGTAGGAGCTGTGGTAGATATGCAGACCGGAGATAACTGGAGGTAGGAGCTGCGGTAGATATTCGGGAACAAGGAAGGCAAAGGTAGGAGAGCTAAGGTTCAGAGTCAAGAGAACCCTGAACTGGCAGCAAGAGGCAAGCTGCCTGGAGGAGCCTAAATAGGCCCCTGTGACCTCTTCCCTGCTGGCCGTGCCCCGGAAGGAGACGGCCGCAAGCAGGGTAAAAGACTGCGCCGTCCACGTCCTCGCGTCACTGAGGACGCGTGAGCGCGAGCAGGCGGAGCGCATCTTCAGTGCGCTCCTGCTCGCGACCGCCGGAGGAGGACCCTGGGCTCGAGGGAAGGTAAGTGCCTGACAGGGATAAAAAAAAAACGGGTAACTTTTTGACTATGACCACGATTATCGTTGCCCTCATTGTACGACCTGTAGTGCGAAGCTTGTGGGGAAAGATTTTCCCCACCCACACACTGGGAAACGTATACCCATACGTTACAGATTGACGTGCACTAGTTCGTATGTGGTATACCTATTGACTTGCCCTTGTGGCCTGTACTATATTGGTAAGACCATCACAACTTTCAGAGAGAGAATGGCCAGTCACCGGAGTTCCATACGAAGTGCCATCAACAGTGATCTTATGGTTAATACTAAAAAATTTGGAGACTAGCAGTAGCGAGACACTTTAAGAAGGAGGGACATAATTTATCAACCCTCAGATGTATGATCATTGACCACATTCCATTGGAAGATTCATCTATAACGAGGGAAAATAAATTATTGAGGTTGGAGAGTAAATGGATTTTGAGACACCAAACCCTGACGCCAAGGGGGCCTTAATGAAATGATTAAATGAATTGTTTTTTATAGTTTTGACCTTTTTACATGTTTTAGTGTGATTTTGTGATTAATGTATTTGTTTAACATATACGTGCCCTGCTGTTTATGACCGTGATCCCCTTAATATCAGAGTATTAGGATTCTATCAGGGTGGCCCTATATCTTATTGGGGCTATTTATTCTGTATATGTAGGACAGTTTGTATATAGGTTACATCCTTGGGATTTTAGTAGTTATTAAGGTTTGGTTTTTGGTGGTTTTATGGGATTTCTTTCCTTTCTCTATCTTAGATATATTTCATATAGGTGTTTTATTTATTTATTCTATTTATTCACTGGTACACTTTATATCCGCATGTTCCCTGATGCAGATACATTATTTATTCAAGGGGAGTTGGTGTCTCCTTCTTTGAGTGCCAAAGTCTTTGTTACTATATGGGGATGTCCTAATTCTGCCCCCTTCTGGGTATTGCTTTCCCTAGATGGACGGGGGGGGGGGGGGGGTGCCGACTTGCATGCAGCCGTTCCATTGGATCTCTCTCGGCTCCAGTCTGGTGTTCTATGACCAGGAGCGTATTGGGAGTCTCCGCCTCTGTGTGCGGATTGGTTACACCTGCTTTAGCAGGGGCGCGCCGTTTGGCTCGCGTGTTCCCTTTCTCCCCGCCTATTGATGTAGATTGATTGTAGCATATTAGGGGCGTGTCCTTTATGATGGTTGCCGTTTGCCTGGGTCCACGTGTGTTTAGCATTTGAGGCAGAGGGGAGCATGGGACGTGTAGTGTACCTGTGATTGGTAAGTGACGGTGGCATGCACTTATGGGGGGTTGGGCGCATGGGTTTAAAGGTTGGGGAGTTTTTGTGGCATTTTAGTCCTGACGACGGCCCTGCTGGGGCGGAAACGCGTTGACTGATGTTTACTGAATAAAGATTGTTTGTTGATATGAAGAAGACCCGTTGAGTAAGGGAAGAGGACAGCCTCTTCCCTTACTATAAAAAGCCAGTGGGTAGTGAAGTGAAAAAGCCTGCTATATTTATTCAATGTGCAAGCATGAGAAATTTCAAATGTTTGCAAAAAGTAGGGAAAAGAGGGGGGGGGGAATGTTAGAAGTTAGGACCTTCCAGACTGGGGTTACCTTGACGTGGTTGGAAGGCTTTTCATTCATGTGATCACAGTAATGTATACTAAAACCCCTTTGTTTATAATGTATGCCAGTGTGCAGATAATATGTTATTGTGTGGGGCCTAGGAATGTGCTTTGATTATCTTTTCTATGATTTATAAATGATTGATATCAGTAGCACTTCAGCAAAATGAAATTGTAATTAAGCCTAAGGAGTGCTCCCACAGTCCTTCTATTATAGAGAGATAGATATAAATAGATATATATAACTTTTATTTATTTTATACCTCTTTGAAATTTTGAAACGTTTATACATTCATAGCATATGTTTTTTATTGTTTTGACAACCGATATTCATTACTTTATATGTCATATAATCACCATTTATTGTTGTGTATTACATATAGGGAAGTATGTCAGCTGCTTCATTTAAAATCAATTTCAATATATGTTGCAGCTCATTTTATAATTTCCTGTCTAGACATACTATTGGACTTAGTTGTCACAAAGCTTTATTCATACAAGTCCTCCCTCATTTCTGTAACACCTCTAAAATAAACTATCCTGGAGAAAAGAAAAGAGCTGGTAACCTTGTATGAAGTAAAGCCTAAGTTATAATACTGTATATTATGCATAAGGTTCCTACAATTAGAAGTCTTTTGCAAAAAGGGCTATTAGCTTAATTGTATGTGCTATGCCGGGCTGTGGGGATAATAATAACAGAAAGAAAGGAAAGATACCTGGCACTCTCCCAAACATTAAGTAATGAATCACAAATTAACAAAAATATAAAACCCCTTTATTTTATATTGCATAGGGTTAAATACAAAACCAATCATTTAAAAACAATTAAAATGTACAAAATGTAGAAAATTATATCTCAGGAGGGCAACAAAAGTAAAAAACAAAAATAGCATAACCCCTAAAGTGGTGGCACTAAATATCGGAGGTAGTAAGTCACTTATAAATTTGAGGTCACACATCAGCAGGGAAGTCTGTTTGCAGTATCAGGGAAGTCTGTTTGCAGTATCATAGCATAGGTAAGAATCATCCCAGTGGAGATAAAGAGCAGGCCATTAGTAAACTCTGGGTGCATTTCGCCCGAGATACAGGCTCTCAACGTCTTGTCATGGGCTATGGGTGTATGAAGAAAATATCACCTAGGAATAGCTGAATGCTGGTTTTTTTACTTAAACTTGGCATGCATAATGGAAAAATGAGGATCCTCCAGATTATTTTTGTTAACATTACAATAAGGAAATAAAAAATGATTAAGGTAAGCAATGAAAGGTTAGGCATGCAGAGTTCTTGCAACTAGACTTTAATTTTTCTTGTGACCCATTGACTGTATAGTTAGATTATAACATTTCTTTTATTTCTGTCAAGGCTTCACCCAATAGTAGATCGCAAAAGTCTTTGGACTTTTTGCATAGGGGCAGGGATTTGTTTTAAACAATGCTGGACATGTTTGGATAACACACAAAACAAGCAAATATTCAGCCAGATTCAATAAAAGTTCTTATCGTTTAAAATGGTGCTAATTTTGCCCCAACCAATCAGAACATATTTAACATTTGAAAGCTAACATCTGATTGGTTGTGGCAAAACGAGCACCATTTTAAACAATAAGAACATTTATTGAATAACCCTGATAGTTCTATAACTGCATTGTGAATACCTTCTTGCAATTAAGGTGCTAGGTAACTAAACCAGTTAAATGGAAAGTTCACTGGAAAATATAATTATTTTCAAAATTCTTAGTTTATATTATGCATATAATAGGGGGGTGGGGCTAGCATAGGGCATAGGGAGGCATGTGTATTAAAGTGTATGAATAAATTACAGCATCATAATCTAAAATGTATGTTTGCAAATGCGAGAAGCCTGGCTGACAAAATGGGTGAATTAGAGATTATGCGGTGAATGAAAAGTATGATGTAATAGGTATAGCAGAAACGTGGTTGAACAGTTCTCCAGACTGCGCTGTAAATTTAGAAGGATACTCCTTGTTTAGGTAGGGCAGAGAAAAAAAAAGGGGGGGACGAGTATGTATTTATGTTAAAAAAGAATTGAATCCAAATTTAAAAGAAGTGATAACTGGCGATATGGATGTTAAAGCGGATGCAATATGGGCAGAATTAGGCAACAGAAAAAGGGGTAATGTCATTGTTGGTGTCTGCTATAAGCCGCCCAATTGCTAGCAGGGAGGAAGTGAGTCAGCTTCATAAGCAGTTGGCAAGTGCTGCAAGTTTGGGGAGTGTGCTCATTATGGGGGACTTTAATTACCCTGACATTGATTGGTGTAGTGGAACTGCCAACACAGAAAAAGGCGATGAGTTCCTGAATTTGCTGAAGGTGGTTGAAGTTCCTACTAGAAAAGGAGCTCTGTTAGATCTGGTAATATCTAACATCGTGGAGCTGGAGGCTTAGGGAATAGTGACCATGAAATTGTGTTGTTTAGAGTATGTTATCGAAAGAAAAAGGGGCGCTGGGTTAACAAAGACCTTTATTTTCGGGAAAGCAAATTTTCCCATGTTAAAATTAGCTCTTCAGAATGTCAACTGGGATATGGTATTATCAGGTAAAGGTACTGAACAGAAGTGGACTTTAAGGGGATTTTAAGACATTTCACATCTAAATTTATACCCTTGGGAAATAAAAGTAAAAAAAGTAAATCCACTCCCATGTGGCTGAATTCTGATGTAAAGAGGCAAATGGAAAGGAAGAAAAAGGCATTTAAAACCTTTAAGTCAGAGGGAACGGAAAGGGCCTTTAAGGATTATAAAAACTGTAACAAGAAGTGTAAGAAATCAATCAAACTAGCTAAAATTTATAATGAAGTTAGGATAGCTGAACAAAGCATTACTAACAGGGGCACTTCTAGGGTTTTTGCTGCCTGAGGCAAACTTTAGAATGCCGCCTTTGACCGTACTGAGGCGCGCGCAGCGCGCCGCCGCCAAATTAGAGTGGGTGTGGTTATGTCGGTGGGCGTGGTTATGTCGGTGGGCGTGGCTAACATTTTAAGATTTTGAGCTTCCGAATCCTATCACGTATGTAAACAATTCCTCAGTCAGTCGATTAGCAATAATGTCAATTCCTATAAACAGGTATTACATCCTTTTCTCAAATAGCTTGTGTTGTCACTACTATATTGCTCCTTTCAGGTTGTGTGTCCAACCAACTTTTTTATATCCTGTGCTATACATGTTAAGAGTAAATTGAAATGCCATAGTTTCTGTAGTATAAAATTTTTACCCAAAAGATTTGTAAGCCTGTCACAACGTCAAGGTAGACTCTTCATCAGCAGGGCCCTAACTACCCTAACTATTCTAACCTAACCTAACAAACTAACTAAAGCTAACCTAACCATATAACTACATCATATCTGTAATCTGCTACTAGGGAAATTCAATAGTCATTTAGTTAAATCTTTTGGTCAAAACCTTTCAATACTAAGAAACAAAACTAAAACAAAACAGATTACTGTGTATTGAACAAGTGTGAATAGAGAGTAAACACTAATCTTACTATTCATTACTATTTCAATGCAACTAGTAACACAATGTTAAAGTGTATCATTCTTATCTGGTGCCGTCTTCTCTCTTCAGCAAGTGATATCAAGTTGTGTGCTGCGCTTTTGAGGTACATAACTGAGCTACTGCCATCGCCCACCGATTTCATCTTATACAACGCAGGAAGGCAATTTCTTACTATCATCATGTGTTCTCATGGATACAATCCACTTCAGAGACATTGGACTGCTCAGCTCCTGAAAAAGAAACCTGTTGAATCTAATATGGAAATAACATGTTTGTTGTTTGTTTTCTATGTATTTGTACTCTCTCTCTCTCTTACCATGAGGGGATCTATCAGCTCCTGATTTGATTGGAGGAAGCAGCTCTTCCTGTGATGGACGACACAGCAGATGAAGACTGTTCATCTCTTTGAAATGAAGATACCCTGGAAAAGAAATGTTATTAAAGCAGTGCACAAACAGTGTGTATATATGCATGTGTGTTTGGTAATGCAGACAATGACTTACCATAACTGCAAACGGGATCTGTTGTTAGCCAATCCAGCCATAGTGACATCAGCTGCCGAGTTGATTGGAGAATATAGCTTTTTCCTGTGATGAGACTATAGCATGTAGAGGTTTTTTAGAATTCAGTTTGGGCCCAGGCACACTCCATGGCAATTTGCCATTGCCAGACACTTATAAGGTGCTACCTCAGTCAGGTCCTCAACCTAGGGACTTTAAAGCTATAGCAATAGCACCACCAAGAAAAGTACAGAGTCAGAGATACTATTCAACTGGATTTCCTTTTATTGGAAACTTCTGTAAAGTGCACATAAAAGCATTTCAACTATGAATATTAAATAGGCAATAATAATAAAAGATAAAGTGCAATAATAAAAGATAAAGTGCAATAATAAAAAAAATCTTTCAAAACGAGGTATTTTAACAGTTTTAGAACACAATAACTGAGAATGGCCAAAACAATGGCAAGAGTGAATGTTTTCTATTGCAAATAGTCTCACAAAGTGCCCTCCTGGCCTTCTGAGAAGCAAATGCTTGAATTGCTTCATCAGATCCAAGCTGTGAGCCAACTCATGTTCAATCGATATTGTAGCAAGTCCAACAAGTCTCTCTTGTGTCATCGTAGAACCGTAGATAAGTTTTTATAGTTTTAACTTTGAAAAACTGCGTTCACCACTTGCAACAGTAACTGGAGGGTAAGTAGTAATACGGATGGCAACACAGACATTTGGGAAGATTGTGCTCATCTTGGTTTTGCAGATATACTCTAGAACTGCCCTTGGTGTCTTTACAGTCCTGTGGGTAGATTATCGTACAGAGTGCAACACCTCATAGCACAACTCCTCAGCATCAATCTCGTTGGGTATCATGCGAAGGGCTTTGCCAAGATCACATTTTGCTGACCGAATGCTTACCTCGATGAATCCATGACTGTTAGGGGTTGTATACGTAAACCAAACAGTGCTACTGTGCCCTTTGAGCTGCTCAAACGATCATTTAGTGATTTCCCATACACGATCTAGAACTAAGATAAAAAAAAGGTCCACTTTAAACACTCCTTGGCTTTTGGATCTGTAACGGTTTCATCCGGAGTTCATAGTCAACATTGTCGTTGTTTGTGTGACGTACTCGCTCACATTGTTCGAGTGGAAATTGCCATCAATGCCTAGTTCTTCAGCTAATTTTTAGCAGTGTTAATGACATCTTTCAATTTTCATCTGACCGATAATTACGCAGATACAGCCTGGTATTTGCTATCTGCTGCCACTCACAGACAAGGTCCTGCCTCCATGTCCCTGGAGTCTTTTACTTGTGATGTTAACTTCAAATAATATGTTTATACCACACAACTAATCCACATACAATTAAAGTTGCAAATTTTTTTCTGGAGGCCTAACGTCAGAATGGTTTTAGATTTGTTTTGTTCCTGTTAAAGTTGGATCTTCAAACAGCAGTGAGGAAGCATCATAATTCCAAGCTGGTTTCGGACGCTTTAAACAGCATCATGCGGCTTTCCCAGCAGTGTACTTTAGTGGCTTAAGTGTGAACCACTTATGTGTTGTTGCCAGGTGTTTGCTTTAAAAACATTCGCAGACGTGTGTTGATGCAGAGAAGAAAACATAGAGCTCTGGATATATCCAAAAAAACCTACTTAATGCCTCGACACAGGAGGTTGCAGCATCACTAATCACAGATTCAATGAATGCGAATTGCACGGCACATAGAAGCCTAGGGTTTAAGCCTCGTACCTGAAGCCTGTACACCTTTGCTTTTACCACTTCTGTTTGACCCGTTGTCATAGCTTGGCCCCGCATGTCTTGTAAGTCCATTTGAAATGTTTCTACGATTCTTAGCAGCACCTTTGTCATCCTGCTCCGTTGTGTCTCCACTTCAATAAATGACAAAAAGTGCTCTTTTATGAGAACATTTCTGACCCACCTTCAGGATCTTCCGTTGCTGTTACAAAGCGGACCATCAACGTCATTTGTTCTTTATGACGATGTCCGGAGTGCAAGTCCAATATAATAGAGTAGTACTTGGCAGCATTACTTCACTAAAATCATCTTCCTTATGTGCACAGCCGTAAATCAATTATCATCTGGATGCCCGGACAAGGTTAGTGATTATGTGTCTCCTTGTTCACAATTCTTTTTTACATGCTCTCAGAACGGCATCAACTTCACTCATAGCTTCCACAAATTGAGAAAATTGCCGTTGCTCCTTTCATACAGTTTCTTTTGACCTGCCCCCAAATGCAATTTTCTGCATAGCCAAGTTTCTCACAAGTATTATGAGCTTTTTAAAACCTTTCTCCAATGCTGAGTCTCAACACGACCAGTTCTTTATTTGTTTCTTCTTCATTGTTAAATTTAGTCGTATTCTTGTCTCCATATCTTTCCATTGCAGAATACTTGTGTGGTAATCTGCTTTCTCGTGAGTGGACAATAATCTCAGTTTATTCTTCCAGTCATTATATCCTTTTGTGCACAGACTGAAACAGCAGCTTTGGAAGGAAATATTTGCAGCAAAAACAAAATATCGCATTTCTGCTTCAGAGTACGAAACCACGGTCTATCAACGGCTCTAAATTTGTAATACCCGTCTGTAATATCTCTGTGGAAACTTCTTATAGCTGTCTTTTGGAAACTGAAACGTTTGACCTGCTGTGGACCAGTGTGACACCAGAAAATCCTTAGTTTGTTGCTCATTTCAATCCACAGTGCAGGGTCTCCTCAGTAGCGCGCCGAATCGAATTCAATCACTGATACTTGCCATTGTTTCCAATTCCACCTCAGGCATGTTTTGCTCATCATTTTCCTCTTGCACAGTTGTCTCAGTTACTCATGTTCTCTTCCGTTCTCTACACCAAGTGTGTTGGAGAGCTTGTGGTTTTTCACTGGCCATCACTTGAACTTTCCCCTAAAGTAATTATATTTGGTTCTGACTGTGTTTGTATACCAGAAGATTCCTGTTTTCCCTGACTACACCGCTTCCGGCTGCATCCTCTGAGAGAACTTCATGATTGCTCCTTTTTGCTTAGCTGAAGCAGCTGCTTTACGTTCACGATTTTTTTGTATTGTGCTCCAGACAGCTTCTTAACGCTTGACCCATGGTTCTTCTATTCTGGGGGGGAAAGAAAAAAACTCCAGAAAAAAACACATGAAAATGTTAACACTTTCCATTATAAACAAACATTTAATGAGAAAATTACCTTTACACAGCACATCATCTAAACAAGTGAGTGCATACATTATTAGTAAGCTTCAGTACATCACACAATTGGTTAAATAATTTTTAAAAGCACTGTTGAGGTGATATTTTTTACATGTAGCATTGTCAGAAGGCTTAAATGATAATTCAGTATAAACAAATGATGCACAACCACAATGCGTTTAAAAAAAAACAGTATTTGTCATCCCAATGACTTTAACCTGCCCATTCAGCATGTGTGTTGTGTATAATTAAATACTTCGGAAGTTTCTGGAATACTGACTTCCTGTTTGCAGACCCTAATACAGACCTTTATGGTCTTGCCCTTGACCGTTTGACCCACTAACAGCCAATCAAGTAGAATGAATGTTATGAACATAAGGAAGGGGAAAAAAGGGCTGTTGAAGAACATAAATGTCAGTGCACTACCAACAAAAAGCGGATGATGAAATTGAAATCAACAGATTTTTCAAAGTGTCAAATTTGTAGAATAATATACGGTAGGTATTTTTGCCAACTCTTTATAGTAGGTCTGCAGCTTTTTAAAGTGCAACTAAAGGGCAACTAAGCCTCAGGATACTGAATTAAAGACAGAGCACCTTGATATAAAAGCATTCATCTATTTCTCCTCATTTTAATATGGATGGAGGAAAATTTACCCCAGGATACTTTCTAATGAGCAGCTGCCCACTACCCCCCCACCTCCGCCCCCCCCAAAAAGGCTCCAAAAACACAGCACATAATCTTACAGCTAATGCTCACTACAATTTAAAAGAGATTCGATTGATTTCAGTCAAACAGCCAAAAAGACCCCCAAAACACACAAACATAAATCACACTTACTATATACTCAGTAAAAACCGTGGTGCCAATTTTTACCTGGAAAAAGGAGTAAAAGTGATTGACTCGAGAAAAGACTGCCTTCTGATTCTGTTATTGTTTTAAAGCTTAGTTGCCCTTTAAATGGACAGCAGAATTCCCATAAAAGTAGTCCCATACAGTAATAGCCAAATCCAGTATGGCTATTACTGTATGGATTACTGTATGGGATGCTGCAGAATAAAAAAAGGCAATTTTTCCCCCAACACAAAAAACCAAACTGTCACTGTGTAGCTGTGACTGTGGTCCTGGGCTCTGGCTGCCCTGCATACAGGAATTCAGTAATTCAAAACATTTGTTTATAAGAAAAATTAATCATCATCACGTACATATAATAACCTACAATATACGAGAACTTCATGACCACCCACATACCCTAACCCCTCCCTATACAGAGACCCACCATCATCACCATATCTCCCAGCACCCCCATGACAACATTACACGTACAAACCCAACCCCTCCCTATACAGAGAGAGACCCATCATCACCAATATCTCCCAGCACCCCCCATGACAACATTAACGGTACACCCCTAAAACCCCCTCCCTATACAGAGACCCTCATCACCAATATCTCCCAGCACCCCCATGACAACATTACACGGTACACCCTAACCCCCCCCCTATACAGAGACCCATCATCACAATATCTCCCAGCACCCCCATGACAACATTACAACGGTACACCCCTAACCCCTCCCATACAGAGACCCATCATCACCAATATCTCCCGCCACCACCCCCATGACAACCTTACACGGTACACCCCTAACCCCCTCCCTATACAGAGACCCATCATCACCAATATCCCCAGCACCCCCACCCATGACAACATTACACGTAACACCCCTAACCCCTCCCTCCCTATACAGAGACCCATATACCAATATCCCCAGCAGCCCCCTAGTACCACATACCCCCTAATAATCCCTCCCAAAGTCCCCTGACTCCCTATACATTCATAGCCCATGATAACGGTGACCCCAGGGAGGTTATAGGCCACGCCACCGCTGCCCTGCCCACACACACCGAGCTGAATCCAGCCAGCCTCCCCCCATGATAAACCCACCCAGGGAGGACTCGGGAGACCCCCCATGGCCATAAGACCCCAAGGAGGAGGTTACGGGGCAGGCACTGAATCCAGCCACCCCCGTGACCCCCCCTGCCCCCCATGATAAGATGGTGACCCCCCAGGGAGGAGGTTACAGCCAGGCCACTGACTGAGTTCAGCCACCCCCCCATGATGACCCAGTCCCCAGGCCCAGGGAGGTTACAGGCCACTGATCTTATCTAACCAGGCCAGCCCCCCCCCCCCACTCCAAGGCCATGATGAGGGCTGAGGGCTGAGGCCACTGTTCAATCCAGCCAGCCAGCCCCCCAAACCCAGCCCCCCCCCCACCCAAGGCCATGATGAGGGCTGAGGCCACTGACTGATTCAATCCAGCCAGCCCCCCAAACCCAGCCCCCCCCCCCAGCTTGGGACTGTGATTACAGTGAGTCATATCTCATATGTAATAGAAGATTGAATAGAAGACTAAGAGTTAGTTACAGTTTAGTTTTTTTTTTTTAAGTTAAGTACACTTGTCACTTACTTATTGAACTTCTTCAACTTGTTGATTGTTGTCTGTCTTGCACTCTGCTCCCAGAGTCCCAGTCCTCGCTCCAGTCGTCCCCAGGCTGTGTCTGTCAGTGACTGTCTGTCACACTCACACGACACCACCGAGCAGCAAGACGTGAGGTGCTGAGCTGGCCACTCCCTCCAGATTTTGCCGCGCAGAAGTCCGCGCCAGCGCGCAAGCCCGAAGTTGAGCGCACGGCCGCGCGGGATGCGCGGGCGCTGCGGGCTGCGGCCTAAAACAGGTGCTGACTGCTGACTGTGCTGCCTGACCACGGACCACCAGTGACCATGACCAGACGTGCGCCGGTCGCGCATGCGCGGTTAGTACACAATTAAATTTTTTTGTGTGTTTTAAATTGGCGCCTTTGTCAGAGTGCCGCCTGAGTCACATGACTGTGAGCCTCATTATAGATGCGGCCCTGATTACTAAGCCTAACATTTTTTTAAGTATATTAATAGTAAGAAGATGAGGACTGAAAATGTGGCACCATTAATTAATGGGGATAAGTTGTTATGGAGGATAGCGATAAAGCAAATGTCTTAAATGTTTTTTCCTCTGTATACACTATAGAAGATCCAAGTACAGATATCATAGAGTAAGTAGCAATAATGGTAAAAGTGCAAGTGCACTTTGGTTAACTGAGGATATGGTACAGAAAGGACTAAATAAGGTTTAATTAATAAATCTCCTGACCGGATAAAATACATCCTTGGGTACTTAGGGAGCTAAGTTCAGTTTTATCTAGGCCATTGTTTCTTATTTTGCAGATTCCCTCATGTCCGGATGTGTGCCTCTGGATTGGAAAAAGGTGATGTTATTCCAATATTCAAAGGGTAGTCGTTCACAGCTGGGTAATTACAGGCCTATCAGTTTAACATCAGTGGTGGGGAAGATACTGGAAAGTTTAATAAGGGAACATATTCTAGAGTATGTTTCAAGGACTGACCTTATAAGTAGTAACCAGCATGGATTTAGGAGTTATAGATCTTATCAAACTAACTTGCTAGGCTTTTATGAGTAAGTAAGTAGAAATTTACACTCTGGCATAGCAGTAGATTTTGCAAAGGCTTTTGATACAGTCCCCCATAGGCGACTAATATATAAGCTGATGTCTGTTAGTCTGGGGAGGCACATTTTTACCTGGATAGAAAATTGGTTAATGAATAGGATGCAGAGAGTAGTTGTTAATGGGGCTTCATCATTATGGACTAAAGTGCTAAGTGGGGTGCCACAGGGTTCTGTGTTGGGGCCACATCTATTTACTTATTAATGATTTGGAAGTGGTTATTGTCAGCAAGGTTTCTGTGTTTGCTGATGACACAAAACTGTCGACCATTACAAACTGGATGTGCAATCGTTGCTGGGGGATCTAGATAGATTGTCACATTGGGCTGCTAAGTGACAGATGAGATTCAAAGTTGAGAAATGTAAGGTGATGCATTTTAGACTTAAATATCCTTGTGCTGCTTATACTATAAATGACTCTGTGTTAAGTGAATCCCTGTTGGAAAGGGATCTTGGAGTTTTGGTGGATAACAAACTTAAAGGAAGCTAGCAGTGCCAGGCGGCAACAGCCAGAGCCAGCAAGGTATTGTCTTGTATAAAGAGAGGTATGGATTGAAGGGAGGAAAATGTTATTCTCCCTCTTTGGAAAGCATTGGTAAGGCCTCATTTGGAATATGCAGTGCAATTTTGGAATCCTGTGTACAAAAAGGACATCTTTGAAATGGAAAGGGTTCAGAGAAGGGCAACTAAATCAATAAGGGGATTAGGGGAGCTTGAATATGAAGAGAGACTGAAAAAGTTACAATTATGTACACTGGAGAAAAGGTGCTTGTGTGGGGATATGATTACTGTGTATAAATACATTAACGGGCCATACAATAAGCTATCTGGGGCATTGTTCACCAATAGAGCATGTCAGAGGACACGTGGACATCCCTTAAGACTTCAAGAAAAAAGGTTTAGGCTTCAAGTTCGGAAAGGGTTTTTCACTGTAAGAACGGTAAAGCTATGGAACTGTCTTCCAGCGGACGTTGTTATGGCAGGTTCATTGGTCAGTTTAAAAAATAAAAGCTGGATGAGTTTCTGCAAACAAGGAATGTTGCAAGTTACTGGTATTGATACATAAAGTAGAGTTGATCCAGGGAAATTTCCAATTGCCACTTGGAGTCAGGAAGGAATTTTTTTCCCCTTCATAAATTTGGTGGGGTTTTCTTGCCTTGCTCTGGATCAACAGTTAAGCAGGAAATGAGGATATTGCTAGATGGGTTGGACTGGATGGACGTATGTCTTTATTCAACCTCATAATACTATATTAAGTACTATAGTACAAAAAACTCAGTTGAAGTAATACACTTGCTGTATCTTCTGTTCACATTATTGAGCTGACATTTTAGGTTCTGTAACGGTCCTTCATCTTCCCAGAATGCACTCTACCTTGGAATGCTCCTAACAGTAATTTCTACTGATTGGCTGCTGGATGGGTCAAACATGCTCAGATCTCTACTGAGCAACTGAATCAACCCAGGCAATGAGCCATGGGCAAGACCAAAACGATCTCTATTAGAGGTACTGCAAACAGGAAGTCAGTATTTCAGAAGCATTTATGTATACACAGACAAAGTGCTGAATGGGCAGGTTAAGGTCATTGGGATGGATAAATACTGCTCTTTTTTCTTGAAAGTATTTGCACTGAACTTCCCCTTTAAGCTAAACTTTTAGCCTGTTTGCAAAATCATCAGATTGTTTAAAATAAATCGGATACTTCTGATGACATAATATTAGTTCACTGTGACATAATTTGTGCCTATGGGTTTCACGTGGTAGATTTATTTTCCACTCATTTGTGCAAACTACAATACTTCCATGAGTCTAGTATTGATGACACGTTCAACCCTGTAATTTTCTGTCTGCTTTCTTTTTTCCACTAATTTGCTTGGTTTTTTTTTTTGTTGTTTTTTTTTTTTTACTCAGTTTGTCTGTGTTCTGCCTGCAAGAGTCAGTCAGCAGACATATATGTCATGGGTTAGTAAGAATACTGTGGTAATGGAAACTAAACACATGTGTATTACCACAGCCAGCAAAACAAGTTATTCAGTGTTTCCAGTTCTTTCTTATATACCAAGAAGATCAGAAACAGGATATTCATTGAAATGTGGAAAGTAGAAGAAACAGCTGATTTTACAAACACGCTGGCAGACAATTAGAGAACGAATTTCCACTCTGGGCTTTTGTTTAAGTTTTTAATAGACAATACACACGCTTTTTAGAGAAATAAAACTGGAAGAATATTGTGTTATTTTCCAATAACTGGGAAAATATTAAAATTTTAAAGAAATTTGCATTGTATTTTAATTTAGTCTGTTATGTATTCCAAAGGTGTCATATTCCTGTTTGGTAGGAACAAATAATAGTTTTTAAATAGAGGCTTATCTGGCATGTTCCCACCCCCACAGAAGCGGTGGAGTGCCCTTCCATGTGTGGATATGCCCGAGTTAATCTTGTAGTGTGTTTCCTGTAATATGTATGCAATAATAATGCATGGTCAGTTGAACCTCCCCCTCACTATCAGGGAGATTCAATAAAAGTTCTTATCATTTAAAATGGTGCTAATTTTGCCCCAACCAATCAGATCTTATTTAACATTTGTAAGCTTACATCTGATTGGTTAGGGCAAAGTTAGCACCATTTTAAACAATAAGAACTTTTATTGAAAACCCCTGTATGTATTTAGGAGTAAGGATGGGAGGTGGCTGTTTTTCTCGGCATTGCTCCTGTTAGTGCCTGCTTTACAATGTAAGAGGTTCCAGTGGAAGAGAGGCATACAGACAAATTCATCTGCATATTGCTCAGGGGGCATCCTCTCTCAAGCCTCCTTTCAGAAAGGTTGCTTGAGAAAGGACTTTGAAACGTGTAGCATACATTTTTTTTAAATAACCCTTTCACAGCTAAAGGTAAGTTTACCTTTTATATTTCCAGCTGTTTATATATTTTACCCTAAGGATTTGGTGATAATGTGGAATGTCTAAAGTGGAACATATACACAACCCCAGTGACCATTGACGTATTTACATCTCAGCCTATACACACATAAAGCCCAGCACCCCTCACCACAGGCCATACACCCAAACCCAGTAATTTTTTTAATTTTAGGGGGGAAACATAATATTATGCAGACATCTGTGAACTGCAAATGCCTCAAACCTTTGCAAATATTAAAAATAAAGCAAGGGGAAGTCAGATGCTTTTAAAACTTGTGCTGCAAATAAAACTATTAACAGTGAGGTATTAAAAAAAGTGGAGAAGGGGTGTGGCCTGGATGTTCAACCGAGCTGTCTGATTCACCTGAGGCTCCCGTCCCAGCCGACAATAAGCAGACCTAAAACCCCTTCCCACCTGGGCAGGAAAAAAGACCACAAACAAAGGGGCAGCGCCCGAAAACAGCAGCCGCCCGAGCAAAGAGATCTCGGGGAGTATTTCTCCCGAGATGCAGGGGCAGGACATGGACACGCAGCCGCCATCTTGGTCCCAACCTACCAGGCATCCACTCCCATGGCCTCGCCGCATGCAACAGACCCAGGAGGGGACAGACCATCAGACAAGCTGGATGAGGACTCGGTTTCACAATGTGGCCTGCAACAGCAAGCAAGCAGGCAGACATTCTCCCGCCCACCGCTCCAACTAACACAGCAGCCTGTAGGCCCGCAAAACCAGCCACTCGGTCTGGCCCCCCTGATGGGGATCTTAGCCCTGGAAACCGGGGAGAGATATGGCACATCACCTGCCGCCCGGCAACAGCCTCTAACAGCCACCACACCTCCCCTGCCATGAGGAGAGACCTCGAACTGGGCCACAGCAATGGCGGAAGCAGTGGAGAATCCGGCACCACACAGGGTCCAGCAGCTACAACCGGGTAAGCAGACACCCTCCTACCCATTATTTCAAAGGCCCCACCAAGCCAACCCAGAGGCTGGTCAGTCATACAGACCTACCTCCCCAAGGTCACCATCAGAAACAAACACGAGCTACGAACACTATTTCTCTAGCTCCCAAACAGGACATCAGTCCCCCATATCCCAAACCGCCCAGTCACCTTCATACCCCATGCAAGGGACCCTCCCTGCCTCCTCCCTTCAAGGGACATATTAACAAACATACCCACAAAAGAGGACTTTTGCCTACTAAACCAACAAATTCAGCAAACATGTAGAGCTTGAATACGGCCATCAGGGAACATCTTAAGTCTATCGGAAACAGAGAAAAGCGGGGTCGCACTCCAAAGTAAATTAAATTGAATTTATTATTGACCACACATATATCACAACGTTTCGGGGGAAACATGCCCCCTTCCTCAGGAAGGGGGCATGTTTCCCCCGAAAATTGATTGTGATATATTGTGGTCATAATAAATTCAAAAATTTACTTTGGAGTGCAACCCTCGCTTTTCTGCTGTTTCCGATTGATATATGTCCATTAAGGGTTGGACTATCTGGAGGAGTGGGCACCCACGTGTGGACGAGTGCAGAGGATCACCTTTACTTTATTGAACATCTTAAGTCTACCTCGGAGAGGGTGGAAACCCTCGAAGGAGATCAAGCTTTTCTAGGTCAACACGTGCAAACAGTTACTCAAGTAGTGGGTGATCACTCTCGAGCAATTCGAGACTTATATCGATATTTGGAGGACATTGAAAATAGAGGGAGGAGAAACAACATCAGGATTCGGGGGCTACCCGAATCAATAGCAGACACGGCTCTATATGACTCAGTGCAATCCTTGTTCAACTCCCTATTGGAGAATGCGCCTCCGCAATCTATAGAACTCGACAGGGTCCATCACTCTCTTAGACCTAAAACTACCTCCAAATTCCCAAGAGATGTCATCTGTAGGGTTCACTACTTCCGAGAAAAAGAGCTCATCATGTCACACTATCGAAAAATTGTGGATTTAATACATGAAGGTGCACATATCCAACTATACCCGGATTTAGCCACCTCAACACTGACCCGACGACGTCAACTCAAACCCCTTCTCTAAGCCCTACGAGACCACAACATCCCATACGCAACCCACACACTAACTTATCCAGAGGACCTACCTGCATTTTGTTCCTCACTCAATCTACAGGAAATTACCCTTCCTGATTGGAAAGGCCTCCCTACCCTCCCGAAGGGTCCTCAAAATACCTGGATTTCAACTTCAACTGGGAGCTCACCCTCTAACCCCAATCAGGCCAAACGGCCTAGAAATCAACAGCCCCCCAAACAATCCGAATAAAACCCTAGAAGACTCCATCGCTAAAGATATAATTGGCTTCTCTTCTATCTGTTTTTAACAAGTATAGACCAAAGTTGTTTCATGATTTGCTTTCACCTTTCAAAACATTTTATACAATCCATTCGAACCTTGAATCGCTAGGAAACACGAGCCAAGCTCACAACAACTACAGGTCACAAATGGACTCCTTTACCATTTTCCGTCTGGTCCATTTACCTGGACCAGACGGGTTCCCAAACATATATTACAAAATATGCAGCGAAACTCTAACTCCCCATCTTATCTCACTATATAATGAAATTATGAAAGGTAACACCACACCCACCTCTTTCACAAGCTCCCACATGATAACCATACCCAAACCGGACAAAGACCCTTCTCTCTGTAGGCCTATAGCCTTGTTAAACTGTGATTACAAACTCTTCACTAAAATCCTGGCAAACAGACTAGTGGAACTGCTACCAACCATAATAAACAAAGATCAAGTGGGTTTTATTTGGGCGAGACAAGCAGGTGATAACACTCACAGAACCATTGATATAATTGAAATAATACACAAGCGGACCCAGTCTGCAGTTGTATTGAGTCTTGATGCAGAAAAAGCCTTTAATAGGCTGGGCTGGCCAATTATGATATCCACACTGCAATACTTAGGAATGAAAGAAGACTTTCTTAAAGCTATACTTTCTTTATACTCCACACCCCTGGCTGCAGTGAGGTTCCCCATGACCACATCATCAACATTTCCCATTTCCAATGTCCCCTGTCCCCCCTCCTCTACGCTATCTGCATCGAACCGTTTGCATGCCATATCAGAACAAATCCCAATATATCAGGGCTTCAATTAAAAAATTCGCAGATGATGTGCTTCTTACAATCACAAACCCACTCATATCTCTACCAAATCTCCACAAGGAAATAGATATCTACAGCACCCTATCTGGATACAAACTTAACCAAACCAAAACGGAAGCATTACCCATTAACATACCACCAACAACCCTACAAATACTAACACAACACTTTCCATACTCCTGGAAATATGACTCGATTAAATACCTAGGGGTAATATATTACTCCAAAATTCACCCTCACTATTTCCAACCAACTACCTCCCACTTCTCAAGGAAACAAGAAAATTACTACAATCCTGGAAAACTCTGACCCTTTCCTGGTTTGGTAAAATCACGACCATTAAAATGTCAATTTTGCCAAAGTGGCTCTACTCATTCGAAACACTACCGGTCCTAATCCTGCGTAAATTCTTACTTATACTCCAAAAAGATATTTTAGATTTTATATGGAGATATAAAGCCCATAGAATATCAAAACAAACAATTATGACAAGCAGATCCCAGGGAGGATTGGCCGTCCCGAATATTTTTAAATACTACCAAGCCACTCAATTACGACATACGCTATGCTGGTTTCACACCAAACCACACTCACGATGGGTTCAACTTGAACAGGAATGGTACCACCCATTACATTTGGGAACCCTATTAATAGACACAATAAAATCTAAGAATAACTCACCTACCCCTCTGGGACCCATGCAAACAACAACCAAAATATGGCAAACACTAACAAAATCTACAAAATTACTTTCCAACCCAACCACACTTACACCGCTGATAGGCAACCCTGACCTTGAGGTCAGCCTCACCTCACAACACATTACAACATTGACTGATCTCAGGACAACATTAATAATAGACCTTATAGACCCGGTCACCCATAAACTGAAAGACTTCCCACTCTAGTTTCCCAAAAGAAATACCCATCAACACTTATATCCCTTATTTACAAATCAGACATTATATCACCACATTATCCCTCAATCTCTCTTTCCCCCCAAAATCGTATTTCGAAAGGATAGTAGCACAAAGCCCCACACAAAAAAGACTAATATCTCAACTGTATTGCCTTTTAAATACAACCACACAAGATATCACCCAAACGCCACATAAATATATGCTCCACTGGGAAACAATATTAAATACAAGAATCACAGGAGAGAACTGGCACAATATCTGGGATGCGGCAGCCAAATCCTCTATCTGCACTACATACAAGGAAAATGTATATAAAGTGATGCTGGAGTGGTATTACACTCCTGAAAAGCTTCATAAAATATGGCCCGACTCCACAGATAGGTGTTGGAGGGGGTGTGGTGACAAAGGTACTCTCATAAATATCCTATGGGAGTGCCCGATTATTAAAGAGATCTGGCTACACGCGGCCAAATTAATCCACTCCATGTTCTCTTTCAACCCACCCATGGAGCCTATCCACTGGATCCTGGGACTACCATTTAGGGACCTTGGCAAAACCTCAACCAAACTCTGTAACCATATCCAAGTGGCAGCTAGATGTCTAATCACAAGACACTGGAAACAGAAAAATTCTCCCACTGAAACAAACCTAGTACACTCTATTTTTGAAATCAAAAGTATGGAAAACTGACAGCTATGATCCACGATAATATGGATAAATTTGTTAAAATATGGACCCATGGGACAAGTTAATGGACGCCACTTAGGTGTGTGGGGCCGCCCTCGGACCCTGATCAGGGAGACACCACCTCTTTTCCCCCCTCCACAACAAACCAACCCCCATGAACCCAAAGTACCTACTGGCTAATTTACACTGTTGCATTCGAATACTATAAGATTCTATATGATTTCGAATATTTCCTTTTACTCCATGATGACGAAACTAGCCTAACAACAACTATAAATAGGGAAGATTTTGTTAAGCAAGGATCTTAAATCGTCAATATTACACCAATATATTGTGTCTAATGTCTTAAATAACGGTTGAAAATATTTTTTTTTGTAAAAATAAAGTTATTAAAAAAAAAAAAAGTGGAGAGATTAACAGCCGTCTCTGCAACCACAGAGGTCAAAACTAATCTTGCAGTAAGTGAACCAATCAAGGTATAGCACAATCTTAATGACATTTTATAAGAATATTGAGTTGACTATAGTACATTTTTTCACTAACCTTATATCTCTTGCCTAACTTTAAAAAAATGATTTCCCTTGTTTGTTATTTTCATTGTAAATAGTGGATTGTATCATTTTCCAGTCTAACTTCCCTATATAGTAAGGTGTCTCACCACACTGGATTTCAGTGAGATCTCATTCTAAAGATGAGTACACACTTTAATGATGCACATGCTCAAGCCTATAAAAAAAGAGGGAGGAGGATGATACCTTTGCCAGAAAAGAATAGAACTTATCTTATATAATAGAACTTCTCTATGATTACAAATGCATGTAATAAACTGGTGTAAATAGCAGTTGGGGTTGCAGGAAGATAGCTGACATGTCACCCATTTTTTTAAAACACTATCTTAATCTATAAATAAATACATGTAAGTAGCACTTACTCTGAGGTGCGTGTGTTGCTGCATGCCTTCAATCTAGCACATTTTTTGCTGAGGAGCAGTATCCCCCCTTCCAATTTTAACCACTCCCACTTCCATCTGACCTGACTTTTTTCCCACAAAGCAACTGTCAAAACTCCACAAAGCATATAGCACTCCATCTGTCATAATCTGTCACCATTCCAGCTGCAGCAAAACTGCTCACAAAAGAATAGTTTATGACAGCAAGGCATGACAGATGAAATATGTTTAGGTTAAATATCTAAAGAAATAGGGGGCAGAGCAACAAAAAATGGTACAGTGATAGAAAGGAAGAATTATACCTTTTTTTCAGTATAGATGCCCTTTAAGGGTTGACATGCCTTTTAACAGAATATTACAGATATACAGTACAATGATTTGGTTGAATGAGAACCTTCACAAATCCATTTGGTTTACTATGGATTCACACTAGAAACGGACCAAAATGGACCACAACTGACAGTCTTTTTTTGTCCATTTTGGTCTGTTTTTAGCGGTCCGTTTTTCCTATATTTTTAATCAAAACGCGTCCGTTTCTGGAC
Source organism: Hymenochirus boettgeri (assembly GCA_019447015.1). Classification (NCBI taxonomy): domain Eukaryota; kingdom Metazoa; phylum Chordata; class Amphibia; order Anura; family Pipidae; genus Hymenochirus; species Hymenochirus boettgeri. The sequence continues at coordinate 83,387,290 of CM033473.1, read as the reverse complement.
AGAAATGCATTCAGCAGTACTTTTTTTAATGGAGCGGGTCAATTCGGTCCATTAAAAAAATGGACCACAACGCTCGTTTCTGTCCAGAAAAGGACAGAAACTGATCTAATGTGAACTAAGTAAGAAACTTTTGCACTTGTTGAATATATACCATAAAGCACTGCATAGTATTGACTATGAGTCTGCTATGTGATCCTTACACAGGCAAAAGTAAATGAAGAGTAATAAAAATGATAAGCTGGGTACACAGGATGGCTGGGTACACATGAAGGGACTATTTGTCCCGACTGAGCATTGCATCGCTATGAGCGAGCGCTCGGCTGGGACAAATGTCTGTCCATCACGGAAAAAGTGCCGGTGCCGACAGTTCGTGCAACCAATCGTGCGGTCCCATAGGGAACCATATGATCGGACGTGTTTTACCGATGCATTGGATCATTCATCATGGCGGCAGCTGAAAGCGCCACCGATTTTTTGTCCCAATCGACAGATACACAGAGGTATCGGTCGATTGGGCCGAAAAATCTGCCAGTGTGTACCCAACCTATAGGTATGTACAATGGAAGCAAAGAGGGATTATCCTGCGATGACTGAGTTCCACGAGGCTTGCACCTCTTTATATAGGTTTGCTGAAGGACCAAATCCATTTGTGACTGGTTAAGATTTCAATCCTTCACACATTAACCAATAATATTTGAATAAAATATTAAAATATGATTAGTTAATGTGTGATCATATGATCAGTCGTATTGAAATCTTAACCAATCATATTTAAATATTATATGTGGGACCCCTTAAGCCCCAAAAGGCCCTTGTCAGTGCCCTCGCCAGCAGGTCATTGTCGTCTCCCCCGCCGAGGCAGTGTGGGCCCACCCCCCATTGGAGTAACATAGTAATATAGTAATTGAGGTTGAATAAAGAAATATGTCCATCAAGTCCAACCTATTCACTTGTATCCCTGGAACAACCAGATCTACAGTATATGTATTAATACCAGTAATTCTCAATATTTTTTAGTTTTAGAAGCTAATCCAGGCCCCTTTTAAAGCTATTCAATGATCTTGCCATTACCAGATCTGCTGGAAGACAGTTCCATGGTTTCACTGCTCTCACTGTAAAGAAACCTTTCCTAACCTGAAGATAAAACTTCTTTTCTTCCAACCAAGGATGTCCATGAGTCCTCTGGTATGACCTATTCATTAACAATACACCAGAGAGTTCATTGTATGGCCTATTAATATATTTGTATAAGGTTATCATGTCCCCACGCAAACGTCGCTTCTCCAATGTAAACAGCCCTAACTTGTCTAATCTGCCTGAATATTTAAGCCTCCCCATTCCCCTTATTAATTTAGTTGCCCTTCTCAGAACTGCTTCCATTACCAAGATGTCCCTTTTGTATATGGGATTCCAAAACTGCACCACATATTCCAAATGAGGCCTTACCAGTGCCTTGTAAAAAGGGAGAATAATGTTTTTCTCTCTTGAATCTATTCCCCTCTTTATACAAGACAATATCTTGCTAGCTCTAGCCATTGCTACCTGGCATTGTTTGCTACAGCTAAGTCTGTTATCTACCAGAACCCCCAAATTGTTTCCCATTACAGGTTCACTTAATTTATTGTGATTGCAGATAAATGTTGAACACATGTACTTCCAAAATGAATTTTTACTTCCAAAATGAATTTTTCTTTGAAAATGCAGCGCATTGGAAATGGCACAAAATATTTTGGTTCCTGCGATTTTCATTCAATGTGCATTTGTGAATGCGTTTGCACATGTGCTCATGCTTGTATTTCCGTGTCCGTGGCCTCGCATTGCAAATGAAAAAATTAGCCTACATTGCGACCGCTAAAAAGCCCCAAGAAAAAAGGGGGTGCGGGTGCTTTCACGTGAAAGACAAAATAGCGGACCTCATTTAAAGTCCAAACTAAAAATGTTAAGAAAAAGGCGAATTAAATGTTATGTCAAATAAAGTCATTGTGGAACGTAAAATAAAATTTAGCAAAAATTGAAAATCTATAACTTCATAGATGTGTCAAAAAAACATGTTAAAATAGTAGTAAGATAATTTGTATTAATTTGTATTTCATACAAAAGATAATTTGTATGAAAGTTCTTTATGCATTAAAAATCATGAAAAAATCCAAAATCCCAATGCCTTTTCGCCACCTTCAAGTTGTCGATAATATTCTGCTCCATTTAAGGATTACCGTTGCGATGTATGGGGAAAAGGGTTTTAGCGATAGGTCTCGGAAAAGTTTTGGCCACTCGTCAACACTACCTTTCTAAATCGCGTTAACTGTTTTTTTTGTGAAAAACCATGCGGTAAGCGAAAAGTTTACGCGACTTTTCACTCTTTTATAAATATGCCCCCAAGTATACCACATCTAGTGCTATTCCTGAATCTTAATTCTTACTAATTTCTTCATAAAAAACAATTAAATTTGTCTGGCTTGATCTATTTCTCATAAATCCATGCTGACTACTATTAATAAGATCAGTTCTGGAGACAAAGTCAAGGATATGATCCTGAAACAACGTTTCAAGCACCTTCCCTACCACTGATGTTAGGCTTACAGGTCTATAGTTACCAGGTTGGGAACGACTACCTTTTTTGAATATTGGTATTACATTGGCTTTTTTCCAATCCAGCGGCACATCCCCAGACCAAAGTGAATCTGAAAAGATAAGAAACAGTGGTCTAGATAGAACTGAACTAAAATCTGGGGATGTAATCCATCTGGTCCTGGGGCTTTATTGATATTTACTTTGTCAAATTGTCTCTGTACCATATCCTCTTTTTGGCATCTTTTACAGCCACCTCAGCCCCATTGTTTAATGGTCCCACATTCTCAGTCCTCATCTTTTTACCATTTATATACTTAAAAAACATTTTGGGGTTGAACTTGCTTTGTTCGGCTATCCGTATTTCATTTTCTATTTTAGCTAACTACAAACCTACCCTTCCATCAACAATGGCCTCTTTTATTGCCATAGCAAATTTATTGAGTTTTAAAACATGCAGCACACGCACATTCCCTTCCAAAATGCAGCATTTTAAGCCAAATTAAAAGTTTATTCTTAAACTTTCCCTTTTTAGATTGAATTTCATAATTTAAATATTATTCTTTAATATGCATAAGTCAGACAGTGATTGATTCTTTAGAGGCAGATTAAACCCGTGGGAAACTATGCACATTTCATTGCAGTTTGGACGAGTCTATCTCTGTCTGGTTTATTTCTACACTAGTAGCAACTCGTTGCTTTTACTGAACCAAAATGCTACATGTAACACTGAAACAGGCAAGACAAGTAAAAGATAATTCAGTGTCCTAACATGTCTTGACCTTGTTTAGCTTATCAGTTCTCAACTGGAAGTGAAGCCCATTGGCAAGAATTTAAATAAAATGTATTTAAATATTGACAGAATAAGCAGTAAGCAGCACAATGTAAAACAGTAGGGAGCTATGAAAAGCATTGTGGGATAAGACCCTTTTATATCAAATAGAGCAAAGTAGCTTAAGTAAGAACTAAGAATAATTGAAAGATTGTTTGCAGCATGATAATAATCCTAGTAGTCAAGTAGAATTGATACCAAGAGGAGTATTTTTGTTTGTGGCCTCTAAGGGTATGGTCACACTGCAACGCAAACGAGAGTGTGCGATTGTGCTTGCGATTTCCGTGTGTTTCAGCACATTTGCGATTGCGGTTCCCCAATTAATATTATGGAAGCACATGTGATTGCGATTAAAAATGGTCATTGCATGTGCTTCCAAATCGGAATTGGAATTGCAAACGCAACGCATTGGAGATCACAGGAACTTTTTGCTTTTCTGTGATTTCCATTAAATCAAAATTGCAAAGTGAAAATGGGTATAGTGTGGCCTAGCCCTAAATGCTAATCTTGCATCGGGTATTGAACAGTATAGATATAAACCCTTGCTTCGGACCCACCCCCCTTATACTATCAGGTAGGATCGCTAGCTGATAATCATAATTTCAGAAATGTGCTAACAATTCCAGCATGCTAACAATCCAGCATGCATCCTCCAAAGTGTAACTGTTTTAGTGGGAAAGGATGTCACATAATATCCCAACATCTCATTCTACCATCTTTTACCTTCACTACATCTCATTCTACTATCTTTTACCTTAAGTTTATATTACCCAGGGTTGCAAGTGGAGACCCAAGGTAGAACTCCGAAAAAAAGCCTAGAGCTATAGCCGCACCGGTGGTTCAAACCACTTAATGATCCTAAAGTTATATGATGAGTGACTTTATCTCTGTGAATTTCTTTGTCATACATAGAATTTCTTTTTCATACATAATTAGAAAATAACTATTATTGAGATACTGTAGTTTGGATGGGAGTTATGTACATATGTTCGAAAATGAACCAATTAAAGTCAGTGGAGAGAAATAGTTTGAAAAGTTCAGATAAAATACAATTAAAACAGCAATGGTAACTTACTGCTGTGGCACCTGGGAAATGGTCTGGGGAACATGGCCATATCACCAAAATTTGTTTAAACACTACGTTCCCGTACGATTGGGCAATTGTCGGGTTTCCGCTTGCTACATTCGAGGGTTATGACCAATTTGAGGTTTAACGAATGATACATTCGAGGGTTACTGAACGATACTTTTGAGGGTTACCGAAAACGAAGGCTACATTCGAGGGTTACCAAAATCGAATGCTACATTTGAGGGTTACCGAAATCAAAGGATCCATTTGAGGGTTACCGAATCGAGAATTCAATAATTATCGAAAAAATATACGCAAGTTCAAAAAAACCAAACTAGTTCGTAGTTCGGTTAGTTTGGAAGAGTTCAAGTTTATCCAAACAATTAAAGTTAGGGTCAAACTCAGATTCAGTTTTGGTCAATCTCTACAAATGATATAAAAATACTGTAGAATGCAACCAAACACTTGTATGTAGGTATATGTTTATTTATATAGCGCCACTAGGGGACACAGCGCTGTACAATATAGAATACAAAAAGTTGTGCAAGGGGGACAGTAAATAAATACATAAATAAGTAAGGGCATTATGAAATATACAACTGCTTGAAACATGTAACATGAGGAAAGAGGTCCCGGCCCCATAGAGCTTACAATGTAATTAGGTGGGTAACATACAGGTACATAGGAAAGGGTGTAAGTACTAAAGTAATAAGTGGTGCAGTGTCAACAGTTCTTTTCTGTGTTGTGCTCAGAGAGATAGGATGAGAGGTTAGATTTAAACTTGTTTATTGAGGTTTCTTGACGTAGAGAGAGGGGAATAGAATTCCAGAGGACGGAAAAAGGTTTAAGGCGAGAGGAGGAAGTGTGAGTGTGTGTGGGGGGGGTCTGTATAAGAGATGGTTCTGTGATGAGAGAAGGGTACGGGCAGGGACATATGGGGACACTAGAGAAGAAATATAGGAAGGAGCAGCAGAGCGAAGGTATTTAAATGTTAAGAGAAGGATTTTGTAGATAATGCATTGTTTAATAGGGAGACAGGTAGATGTGGCAGCACAGTGGCTTAGTGGTTAGCACTGATGCCTTGCAGCGCTGAATTCCTGAGTTCGATTCCACCATTGGACACATCTGCAAGGAGTTTGTATGTTCTCTCCATGCTTGCGTGGGTTTCCTCCAAGCACTCTGGTTTCCCCCACAATCATAAAGACATACTGATAGGTTGTATGTGTCAAATAAATGTGCTTAGATTGTAAGCTCTTCAGGGCAGGGGCTGGTGTGAATGTATACATGTAATTGTAAAGCGCTACAGAAGATGTTGGCGCTATATAAATCCACAATAATAATGTTCGGCACAGAGGAGATTTAATTTCCCTATTTTTAGAGAGTGAGACAATGTGTGCGGCAGAGTTAAGTATGGACTGAAGCGGAGAAAGATGGGAAGCAGGAAGTCCAGAAAACAGAAGGTTACAATAATCCATACATGGATAAGCATAACAGTAGTCGGAGGAGAAAGGAATCTACGAATTTTTGCAATGTTAAGCTGGGTACACACGATTAGATATTTCGGTCCGATCGACCGATAGTTCAGTGTATCGGTCGATCGGACCGAAATTATCGCATTCGAATGTGCCCATGTCCGATCGACCGTTCGTCCAAATCGGACGAAAGGACGATCGGACAGGGTGGAAAACCTCGTCCGATCGTGCGGTCCTCTATGGACCGCACAATCGGCCGCAGTAACTATCGGACGCGGCTGCTTTTGCCGCGACCGACAGTCCTTCCTCCTGGCCGACCGTTCGAAAGTATCGAACAGTCGGTCAGGAGGAAAAATCGCTAGGTGTGTACCTAGCTTAACAAAGAAAAAAGTGTCAGGTTTTAGCATCATAGTTAAAGTGATTGGAAAAGGAGAGAGCGGAATAAATAATAACCCCTAAGCAACATGCCGACTGAATAGGGTAAACGGGGGTGTTGTCCACAGAAATGGAAAAAGGTGGGATAGGACTAGGTTTAGGTGGGAAAATGATTAGTTCGGTTTTAATCAGGTTTAGTTTGAGGCATCCGTGCGCCATCCATGAGGAGACAGCACAGAGTCTGAGATGCGTGATTGGGTGTCAGGACTAAGCGTGGGGGTGGAAAAATATATTTGCGTATCATCGGCGTACAGATGGTAGTTAAAGCCAAATGAGCTGATGACTTCTCCCAGGGAAATGGTATAGAGGGAGAACAGCAGGGGTCCAAGAACAGAGCCCTGCGGAACCCCAACATTAAGAGGAACCGGAGAGGATATTTTATTATCATATGACACAGAGTAGGTTCTGTTCGAGATGTAGGATCGTAGCCAGGAAGCTGCTTCATTCCGGATGCCCAAGGAGTGAATAATTTGCATTAAGAGGGAATTATCAACTGTGTTGAAAGCAGAGGAGAGGTCGAAAAGGATGAGAAAAACCCTTCATTGGATAATGCCTATTAGAGATAGCTGAACTTTCGAAAGTTCGGTCCATTTTCGAACTTTCGAACTATATTCGAAAGTGCGAAAGTTCGAAAACGGACCCATTAAAGTCAATGGGAGTCAAATAGTTTGAAAAGTTCTAATGAAATACAAATAAAATATCAATGGTAACTTAATGTAAATGGCTGTGGGACCTGGGAAATGGTCTGGGGAACATGTTCTAATATCCAGGACATTTGAAAAATCAATTTTACTCTCACATGCGCTATTTTTGGGCTCGTTCGCGCCTAGGTACCATGTACATTTTACTCATGGATTCGATGCTCGCGTATAGGCTTTAATGGACACTTTACTCGTAGATTCAATGTTCGCGCCTAGATACCATGGACATTTTACTCGCGGATTCGATGCTCGTGTATAGGTTTTAATGGACACTTTACTCGCGGATTCGATGCTCGCGTTCGCCCCTAGATACCATGGACATTTTACTTGCGGATTCGATGCTCGCGTATAGGTATAATAGGCATTTTACTTGCACATTCGAAAGGTCGAACATTCGATATTTATTGAAAGTCCGAAAATATCGTAAATCCGGGTCCGGGATAGTTCGAGAAGTCCGAATTGTCTAATCCGTCTCTAGTCCATCTTTAATGCCTGTAAAGGTGTTCCTGCCTTTGTGAGAACCATATACTGTACACTGTATACTATCAATGTGTTTGTGAAGGTTCTCTTTCATTTAGTTCATATTATATCTGTGATGTTTAATCAGATCAACTGGACTTAAAGTTTAGTTCTTGAAGACGTTTTGCTAGTCACCGACTAGTCACTGTTGGCAATTACACTAATATACATTGAGTTTTTACTTACAATGTGCTACATTTATATACAAATGAGAAATGTTAAAGCCATTGTGTTATTTTAATAATTTATTTTTTAACATTTCTTAATTGCAATATTCTAATGTACTAAGAACAAGCTTACAATAACAAAAAACATTTTAGCTAAAATGGCAAAATTCAAAAAGTAACTTGTTTAAGGAGATTTTTTACTTTCAAACTACATGTATGTAACACTCGTAACATTAATAGTAACCACGGTGATTTACAGTTGGAATCTTTCTAGTTTCCAGTGTAGCTATGTACTGTATGTATACATTGGCAATATACTACTGGAGTAGCTTCCAGAACCCACTACTTGTAGCCCTTAAAGGGGAAGTTCAGTGCAAATACATATGCTTTTCAGAAAAAAGAACAGTATTTTTTCATCGCAATGACCTTAATCTGCCAATTCAGCATTTTGTTTGTGTATAAATAAATGCAACCGAAATACTGACTTCCTGTTTGAAGGACCCCAGTAGAGATCTGAGCATGTTTGACCCATCCAACAGCCAATCCATAGAAATTACTGTTAGGAACATTCCAAGGAAGTGGTGCATCCTGAGAAGAAGAAGAGCCATTAGATCCTGAAATGCCAGCTCACTAATGTCAACAGCAGGGAACAGCAAAGGATATGAAATCAACTGATTTTTCAAAATAGGAGAAAATATGTAGAATAACTATGAAGGCATTAAACAAACTAACAATTTAACAAATATTGATAATTGAACTGTCCATTTAAACTGCTTTGCCCCTATTTTCTAACAGTTGATTGGCTTACCAGCACAATCCACTCATATCCTTAAACTCCTGCATGGCAAACTCCAAGGGGCATATTATAAAGGAACGATGTTAGCGCCAAAAATTACCGCCGCACATCGCGGCCGCGAAAATAGCGCTATCGCCGTATTTATAACGGCGGAGCGCTATTCCCGCGATACCTATCGCGCGGCCGCGTTGCTGGCGTATTTTAAGCCCTTGCGGCGATACTATATAGTATCGCCTCGAAGGACTTAAAATCCCTTCCGACGCCGCTCCTTATTCCCACCACCCGCCCACACCCCCCCCGGCGACAACACCACCCCCCCCCGCTTCCCACACCCCTCCCAACCCTTCCCCGTTCCGCAATCTCGGAAGGGGAGAAGGGGCTGCCGGGAAGGAGCCGCAGCAGGTGGTCGCGACCACACCGCCGCGCACCCCTCCCCGGCAACCCCTCCAAGCCCCCCGCCCCGCGCCGGGGAGGGGACGGGAGGGAGCCGCTGGGGGGTGGAGGCTCCCTCCAGCGGGGCCCTGAGAAGGGCCTTTTGGGGCTTAGGGGGTCCCGCAGCCCGAACCGGGACCCCCCTCCCCGGCCCTTATAAGGGCCTTGCGGCACTGACAAGTGCTTTGGCGGGGGTCCCGCAGCTGAACCGGGACCCCCAGTGCGGCTCTTAAAGAGCCCTTGGGCGAAGTCTTCTTTCTTCCAGTCCGCGGGACACCAGCTCCGCCGAGGCCGCCGACCCCCGAGAGGTACCCCTGCGGCCGCCAGGGTAACCCCCGGCGGGCGTCGGCGACCTCAACGAGGCCGATGTTGCCGGCGTCTTGATCCGACGCGACGTCTTCGGGCTGGCGACACCAACCCCACTCAGGTCGCCGATGCCAGGCAGACTCACTGCGGCCGCCAGTGAGCCCGCTGGCACCGCCGGCCTCAGCGGAGCCGATGTTGCCAGCCGCTTCTTCTTCTTTCTTCAGCCATCTACTGCGATGGCATCTGAGTTCCGCGGCGGAAAGCTCCTCTTTATATAGGTTTGCAGAATCCATAATCCGTTTCTGATTTGGTCAATTTTAATACTTGCTTTACATTAACCAATCAGATTTCTGGAAAGTTCTGAAATCTGATTGGTTAATGTAAAGCAAGTATTAAAAATTGACCAATCAGAAACGGATTATGGATTTCTGCAAACCTATTTAAGAGGAGCTTTCGCCGCGGAACTCAGATGCCATCGCAGTAGATGGCTGAAGAAGAAGAAGAAAGAGGGCTGGCAACATCGGCTCCGCTGAGGCCGGCGGTGCCAGCGGGCTCACTGGCGGCCGCAGTGAGTCTGCCTGGCATCGGCGACCTGAGTGGGGTTGGTGTCGCCAGCCCGAAGACGTCGCCCAGGGTCTTTTAAGAGCCGCACTGGGGGTCCCGGTCGAGCTGCGGGGACCCCCGCCCAAGGCACTTATTAGTGCCGCAAGGGCACTTGTAGTGCCGCAAGGGCCCTTACAAGGGCCAGGAGGGGGTCGTGTTTCGAGCTGCGGGACCCCTAAGCCCAAAGGGCTCTATAAGAGCCGAAGGGCACTTGTCAGTGCCGCAAGGGCCCTTATAAGGGCCGGGGAGGGGGGTCCCGGTTCGAGCTGCGGACCCCTTAAGCCCCAAAAGGCTCTTGTCAGAGCGCAAGGGCACTTGTAAGTGCCGCAAGGGCCCTTATAAGGGCCGGGGAGGGGGGGTCCCGGTTCGAGCTGGGGACCCCCTAAGCCCCAAAAGGCCCTTCTCAGGGCCCCGCTGGAGGGAGCCTCCACCCCCCCAGCGGCTCCCTCCGTCCCCTCCCCGGGAGCGGCCGGGGGGGGGGGCTTGGAGGGGTTGCCGGGGAGGGGGTGCGGGCGGGTGGTCGCGACCACCTGCTGCGGCCCTTCCCGGCAGCCCCTCCTAGCCTCCCGTTCGAGATTGCCGCGAACGGGGAACGGGTTGGGAGGGGCTGCTGGGAAGTGGCGGCGGCGGGGGTGGTCGCCGCTGCGCCGGGGGGGTGTGGGGGGTGGGCGTGTCTCCCGGGCGGGTGCGACCACCCGCCGGGTTGCCTGCCCATCCCCGCGCGGGAGGTTAGTATCGGTGACTTCGCCTCTCAAGGTGGCGAAGTAAAACAGCGATACTAGCCGAGCGAAACCAGTACCGCGCTTTATAAATAGAAGCGTGGTAGGGTAACAGGTAAGGGTAACGGTAAGTATCGGCGAAAGGTTAACGCTTCGTTAATTTCGCGGCGTTTTCGGGCCTTTATAAATCGCGGTAAACGCGATTATGCGTTAATTGGTCCGCGAAAACGGCCGCGAAAAGTTAACGAACCTTTATAAATATGCCCCCAAGTGTTTAAAAACATTTAAACAGAACATAACATTCGTTGTCATTTTATGATGCGGATATAAAATAATTTTTCGTACGATAACTCTATGTAATGTAAAATAACACCTGGTATTATAAAATACGTCTTATTTTCCACACCAAGATTTTATAAATATGGCCCATTATGACAGCTCTTTAGCTCTGCTACCACCATGTCACCTCAATAAAATCCTTATGTTATGTTAACTGCATTTCGCATTATTTTTCTTTTTCTCTTCACTGTCTACAAAGTGACCTTTTATATTGGTGGTGCCAAATTCATTTGTCCATGGTAAAGTGTTATAATCACAAAATTCTAGAACATTGTCCCACTGTTTTTATATACTTATCAAAGCATGTAACAGAAAAGAGTTTAATTGAGTTTAGAAGGAAAAAACTTTTTTGCCATGTTTGGATTTTTTAAGAATAATGTAGCATTGAAATCCAGCCTCAAAATGTTACTCATCTAAAAAGATTAAGCTAAACCACCCATGGTGACATACCGTAATCTTTTTCAGATAAATGTTTTCCAGTTATCAAGGACTTTTAATCCCACATTTCCATCCCTTTGCCAATACAGTTTCCCCTGTGGAATTTTCTAACCTAATTAGAAACTAGGCAAAATGAACTATTAGTCAATTGGCACAATAGCAAACTAAACTCAATGGTCAAATTGAACCTATTACTGTAGACAGAATCGCGGTGCAGTGGGGTGGGGGATAACTAGCAAGTTTCAAAGACAAAATCAGTTTAAAATCTCAAGTTATCAATGAATTTTTCTGAAACACTAGTGAGTCCAGATATAAAAAAAAATTTATATATAAAAAAAAAAAAGTTAAAGACTCATTCAGATTTTTTCAAATGTTCTATGTGTGTAAGAAATGCACATATCTATAGTTAGCAGGCAATAAGAGGTTAAAAAAATTGCCGGAGCTGTTAATTTGCCTCAACCAATCAGATGCTACCTTTTTACAACTACAGTTGGAAAACATTTTATTAAATCTGATTGGTTGCTGCAGATTAAACATGTACACATGTAAACTTTTGCACTTTTTATTAAATAAGGCCATTCAATTCCATACCTGACACTTATTAAGTCATCATTCCGGAAAGACATCATGGATGCACACACTAATGCCTATGCAGGGATGTCAAACTTGCGGCCAGGGAGTGCTGGGAATTGTAGTTTTAACCATATGGAGGGCTGCAAATTCGACATCTCTGATCCATGGGTAAAGAAACATTGGTCACATCTTTTACAGGCCTACTACAGTTGGAAAACATTTTATTAAATCTGATTGGTTGCTGCAGATTAAACACATGTAAACTTTTGCACTTTTTATTAAATAAGGCCCTTTATTTCCATACTTGACACTTATTAAGTCATCATTCCAGAAAGACATCATGGATGCACACACTAATGCCCATGCAGAGATGTCAAACTTGCAGCCAGGGAGTGCTGGGAATTGTAGTTTTTAACCATATGGAGGGCTGCAAATTCGACATCCCTGATCCATGGGTAAAGAAACATTGGTCACATCTTTTAAATTTAAAGGGCATGTCCACCCTAAATAAAAACATTTAATATTATGTAGTGCATCCTTGCCCACCCCCAACTGCTATGTCAGATTACTAAAAAAAAGAACCAGAACTCTACTTGCAGCCCCTCACCCCTGCGGCACTATAATACGGCTCCCTGTTTGCCAGAACTTCACAGAAACGGCTGCCAGCAATGCAATCAGAGTTCTGATTAGTTTTTTAGTAATCTGACATAGCAGTTGAGGGTGGGCAGGGTAGCCTACACTACAGGAAAATATTTTTAAGCAAAAGGACAGCCAGGGAGGGATCCGGAAGGTGGGAAGGAGCGGGGGAAAGGACTCCCCTGCGCATGTCATGCCACCCCCCAGAGGACAGATTAGAGGCAAAAACCTTTTTAACAGGGAGACTGCTCCTACTCTTCAGTTTCCTGGACTTTGGACAAGCACTGTAGGGGAAACATTTGGAGCAGAGATGTAAGGTAAGGATTTTTTACAACTACACAGTGGGGCCAGTAGTGGGTTCAATTTTAGTTTTGGGGGTGAACATGCCCTTTAAATATATATTAAAAAGAAATGTATGAAATATTTGATTAATAGAAGGGGTTTCTTCCATGCTCTGTTTAGTTATTCAATATTTTATTGATGTGAAGAAGGACGATCCCACAATCCCTAAACTTGTTTTATTTTATACCATTGGGATACTTTTGATATACAGCTCCCTGGACCTTATTTATTTGTAAGACTTTCCCCAGATATTAAGCTCAGGATGTTTCCTATATCCTACAGTGTAGGGCATAGGCAGAAATGGAGTAATGCTCTGTCGATGGGGATGGGAGGCAAGAGATCTTGAGACCCTTAAACTTTTTGAGTCTAATATCTGAAAAAAGTATAATCTTAGATAAATTAAATGTTCTACTTGATTTGTAGTTTTAGTTCTCCTTAGCTCATTAGCAAAGCCAAGCTTCGTTAGCACTTAGCATTAACACTTGGCTGCTCATGATCATTAAATCAGTATGAGGTGAGGCGATAAATGCAAAACATGAAGAAAAAGGAAAAAGGCTTAATGTCACTATTGTGGTTATTTAAAGGAATCCTTTTTGAAATGCTTAAAGAGGGAAAGTGGAGTAAACAATCAGTGCACACTTCAAGTAGCAGTATAGGGCCCTTTAAGTAAAACTGGAGGTAGAAATGATCACTCAGTATCCTATTATATGATAATAAACAGTGACTTAACTAGGAATCACTGGGACCCACAGCAAAACTACGATGGGGCCCCTATCCATGATTCATTCACAGTGGTTTTCTGGGAAGAACCTATATCTGGCCCCCATTCAGTTGCTCCCCCTGCTCTCTTTTAATAAAAAGAAATACCTCCCACCCCACCTTCTTTCCCTTTTAACAAGGGTTGGCTAGCGATGACACATCCTGACCTGTAACATGTTGCTCTCTTGTCACAGTTTATAGTAACCGTATTTAAGGGTATCTCCACTGGTAAAAATAAAATTGATATTCAGTTTTATTGAAGTACAGAAGGTAAAGGAGCTGGGTCTTATCTCACCTGAAGGAGCTGGTAACAAAGATCGCTTGCACCTCTGCCGCATAGTCTGATAGGTCCCGACGGACTTAGTATTCTATGCGCACGCACAAGTGTGATGCGCATACACATAGAATACAGAGTCCATCGGGACCTGTGAGACTACGCGGCAGAGGCGCAAGCGATCGGGTCAATACTGGATCATTCAGGTTTTATTGAAGAACGTGAGGCAACACACAGCTCCTTTACCTCCTTTAGATCACTACTTAGGTTTCTATTATTTCTTAATATTTCCAGGTGTTTTAATTTGCCATATTGCTACTTGTGACATCAGACTTTGAATTAACCTTTACGTAATCTTTAAGGGGGTAGGAGGAAGCTACTCAGGGAAGTCTGTTACACCATTCCAATAAAATGTATATTGAAACACAATGAAAATTTAACAGGAAGGGGTACCCCCCCAGAAAAATAACCAGAAGTAACTAGACATTGTGTTCTTTTTATAATCATACACATAATTAAAACCCCTATGGTTTTACTGTATACACTTACCACAGGTACTATGATGATAAATGTAACCCAGGAATGTAAATTGATCGTCACTTTATAGGTGTCTAAGCTTGAGGGGCATAATAATTTGCTGTTAAATTATGGAAACATTAGACCGGACAGCAATACTTACAATGACTCTAAACACTGGTGAAAACACAGCAACAATAAAGATAAATATTAGAGTAACCAGGGGCTTAGCAGAAAGAAAATATCCACTGTAACAGACCCAAACACTGTATCCTTAGAGACACAAACACACAGGCTAGGCTAGTTCAATTAAACTCTCAGTCTTTGAACATGTTTGACAATCTGGAAAATCTGTGTGCAAATACAGTAATTGGGTAAGGTAGTTCACTGCAAATATGAATGTAAAATGGAATCTTAAGGGGGAAATTTTTTCACATAATTTCCCTTTTTACATTCCCAATAAACTTTTTAAAGAGGCGTATACAGTATTTCTGGTTGCATAAGATCTGCTTTTCATAAAATTAAAAATATTTCAAGCCACATAATATACAGTAATGTGTTCTATACCTGTGTCTCCAAATACTGTAAGAATGTCTTACATGTGCCAGATGCTCATTTTACTGATATAACTGTAAAGCTTTTTAGAAAAAGCCAACCAGGTGACAACTGACTTTTGCACAAGTAACATATAAAACAGATTAATAGATGCTAGAGAGGAGCTTGGGTTTTTAAGGTTAATATTTGGGCTTTTTGATGACAACTTATTGAGATTATGTTATTAGGGACATAAGCTTCATCAGCAGTTATTATAATAACTTGGTTAAATTGATTTACAGAGTAAACACCATTAAATCCTAGGCTTTCCTTCAGTGCTGATACCCCAATCTTCACTATCGACTTCACCTATGTACAAGCCACCATTTCTTGAAAGTCAATCAGCAACTGAGCAAATATGGTTTCCCCCAGGACTTAGAATGCACTGAGGCCAAGAAAGCCAAGAAATTCTGGTGCAACAGGCAAACTGGACACAAACAGCAGAAGGAGAAGAGCAAAAGACAAAGTGGAGGAGAAGAAAGTCCAAGAGGACACTCTAACAACAGACTAGCGTAATACAGAGGGACAGATAGGAGTGAATAGTCCAAGAGGTGTGTCAGCAAGCTGGTACAGACTAGCCAGCAGAGAATCAGAAGGTCAGTCAGAACCAAGAACTACAGAGGGGGTAAACAAGGTCAAAGTCAAAAACAAGCAAGGTTGGTCCAGGCAGAGAGTAGTTGAGAGGAAAAAGATCAGAAAATAAGAAACTAGAACAAGGAAACACCACAAGCAGAGTAGATTGCTGAATGCATTCCCCATAACGATCCAACGCAGGAGTGAAGTGAATGTAAAGAAATGCCAGCTCCTTAAATTACCCCCTCCTCCTTGAGGAGGGGTCTCCAGACCCTCTAAAGCTGTTTTTTCAGGAAATTGTTTGTGCAATTGCTCAATTAGATCTGAATACTATAAGCAGGTACCCAGGAGCTTTCTTCAGACTCAAAACCCTTCCAATCTATCTGAGGAGAACTTTAAACAAATCGAGAATGTAGGATTTTTTTAATTACAAATTCAGGTTCATCCTGAACTTCAACAGGAGGTGGTTTTTCAACAAACTCAGAATTGGTAACTGAATTTAACAAAGAAACATGAAAGGTGCCAAAAGCTTTAATTGTCTTTAGATAACATTACCTAATATGGTCACCTATTGATCTTTTGATCAACAGATCTCTGACAATCAGCAAATATTTTTTGTTGGTTGGTGGCTTGCTGGATACTACTGGACACCTATGACCGAATTTCAGATATACGAGTGAACCAGTGTTTCAAGGCTGGTAGATCAGAGAGTGGATCCTATAAAGAGGAAAGTTTCAGGTTTCTGCCAAATTGAAAAAGAAGGCCAAGAAGTTGGTGGAAGAATGCATCAGAAGCCTCAACTTCAAAAATAAAAGGCAGTTTCACATAAGGATGTGTTAGAACAGAAGCAGAGCAGAAGACTTTTTTCAGGTTTTCAAATGCTCTATTAGCCTCTACTCCACTTAGAAGGATTAGCTCTCTTTCTGGTCCTCTCAGTGAGTAGGGTGAATATGGAAGAAAAGTTTTTAATAAACATTTAATAAACATAGCAAACCCCAGGAACCTTTGAAAACCCTTTAAACTAGTAGGTAGGCTCCAATCTAATACTGCTGATACCTTAGAAGGTTCTATAGTTCATTTCTCATTAGAAATAATGAATCCTAAAAAAAGGAACCTGTTGTTGTTCAAAAATGCACTTTGCATACAGAGGATTTTTTTCTGGTTTTCTTGAGAACTTTTTTTTTTTTTTTAAATATGTTTTTATTAGATCTCGAAATAAATAGATTTAACATACATTTCCATACAATTTAGCTACTTGAAGGATTCAGATATGAGACAGACATTAACAACGTAAAATTGTAGATTCAGATTTACAACATTATCTAGTTAGTTTTGTAGCATTTGTTACTAATCATTTCGAGACTTAGTTAGTAATCATTTTCAAGGCTAAATTTATATTAATTAACTACCGTACTATAGAGGAACCTTAACCTAACTTTATTTAACTTAATGTGTTGCCTTTTAGGCCACGCCCCTTTCTCCGCCCCATTAGGCCACACCCACTTTGTACTATAGAGATTACCAAAAAGATACAGGACAATAGACAACCACAAACATAGCCCACACCCGATAGTGATAAACAGACAGAAAGACAGTGAAATAGACAGACAGAGATAGAGATCAGAGAGTTGACAGAGAGACACAAATAAGGCCACAAAGACACAGTAAACTGGCAATTTCATTATATACTGGTAGTAATTAGAGATGTCCGAACTTCGCAAAATCCGGTCCGCTCGAGGATCCGCGAATTTTCGAAAAATTCAAAAATTCGAAAATCCGGGGAATTTTCGAAAATTACGAGTTTCATGTATGTTTCGAAGATATGTATTTTTGAAAATACAAGTAATCCCGTTAATTTCGAATATTTTCGAAAACGTATGTAAGGAATTACGAGAAATCCTTGTATTTTCAAAAATTTCGAAAATACAGTTTCCCGTATTTCAAAAATTCCCGAAAATACGTGAAAACTGTAATTTCGAAAATTTTCAAAAATACGAAAAATCCGCGAATGAAGTTCGAAGGCGGAAATCCCGGAAAAATCGCCGTTTGCGAACGGGATAAATCCGCGGCGGATCCGGTTTGGATCCGCGAACCAGCCATCCCTAGTAGTAATCTGGTAATTTTAAAACTTACTGCTGTGTTCATTGTAGTCGATGCTTGCCCACACCTTTGGCCAGGGATGACCTTCTACATGGACTCTGCCCCTATCTATCTCTATCTGTCCCCTCTCTCTCTCTGTTATCTATCTCTATCTTCTCTCTCTCTCTGTATATCTATCTCTATCTGTCCCTCTCTCTCTATATATATCTATCTCCCTCCGTTTATATCTCTCTCTGTCCCTCTCTCTCTAAGTATCTATCTTATATCCTCTATCCTATATCTTCTGCTGTCCCTCTCTCTCTGTATATCTATCTCTATCTGTCCCTCTCTCTCTCTGTATATCTACTTATCTTCCCCCTCTCTCGCCTGTATATCTATCTCTATCTGTCCCTCTCTCTCTGTATATCTATCTCTATCTGTCCCTCTCTCTATATATATCTATCTCTATTTGTCCCTGTCTCTCTCTCTGTATATCTATCTATCTATATATCTGCCTCTTGTTTTCTATTTAACTATGTCTATCTGCTTCGTCGTCTATCTCTCTATTCTCTCTATCTATCTATCGATCTATCTATCTATGTAATGCTATCTATCTATCTACTCTGCTATCTATTTATCTATCTGCTATCTATCCTATCTATCTATCTATCTATGCTATCTATCTACTGCTATCTATCTATCTACTTATCTGACTATCTATCCTCTATCTAACTCTGCTTCTATCTATCTACTCTGCTATCTATGCTATCTATCTTTAACTGCATCTACTATCTATCTATCTATCTAACTCAACTCTATCTATCTATCTATCTATCTATCTATCTATTATCTATCTGCTATCTATCTATCTAACTCTGCTATCTAATCTATCTATCTATGTCTCTATCTATCTATCTATATAACTGCTATCTATCTAATCTCTGCTATCATCTATCAACTCGCATCTATCTAACTCTGGCTATCTATCTATCTAACTCTTCTAGCATCATTCTATCTATCTATCTATCTATCTACTCTATCTATCTATCTATCTATCCATCTAACTCTGCTATCTATCTATCTATCCTTTAACTCTGCTTATCTATCTATCGATCTAACTCTATCTAATCTATCTATCTATCTATCTATCTAAATCTATCTATCTATCTAAACTCTACTATCTCTCTAGCTTCTATCTGCTATCCTATCTATAATCTAACTCTGCTATGATTTATCTATCTATCATCTATTCTCTAACTCTGCTATCTTCTAACTCTGGCTATCTATCTATCTATCTATCTATCTACTATCTATCTATCTATCTATCTATCTCTGCTATCTATCTATTCTATCTAACGCTATCTATCTATCTATCTCTCTATCTATCTAATTCTGCTATCTATCTATGTTCTTATTTATCTAACTGCTATCTATCTATCTAACTCTGCTATCTATCTAATCTACTGCTACCTATCTATCTAGCATCTATCTTCTAACTGCTATCATATCTATCTATAATCTATCTATCTATCACTATCTATCCTATCTATCTATCTAACTCGTATCTGTCTATCGATCTGCTTATCTATCTATATTTATAACTCTGCTATCTATTTATCTTCTATCTACCATCTATCTATCATCCTATCTCTCTAACTCTGCTATCTATCTAACCCTATCTTATCTATCGAATCTATCTATCTATCTATCTATCTATCTATCTATCTATCTATCTATCTATCTATCTATCTATCTATCTCTGCTATCTATCTATCTATCTAACTGCTATCTATCTATCTATCTATCTATCTATCTATCTATCTATCTATCTATCTATAATCTATCTATCTATCTAACTCTATCTATCTATCTATTCTATCTGCTATCTAGCTATATACAACTCTCTTCTATTTATCTATCTATCTATCTATCTCTCTAACTCTGGTCTATCTATCTAACTCTGGCTATCTATCGACGATCGATCTATCTATCTATCTATCTACTAGCTCTGCGATCTATCTATTATCTACTGCTATCTATCTATCTAACTCTATCTATCTATCTAATCTGCTGCTATCTATCTATGCTATCTATCTATCTAAACTCTGCGTACTATCTCTCTATCTAACTGCTATCTATCTAATCTATCTCTATCTATCTATCTATCTAACTCTATCTATGCTATCATCTATCTATCTATAATCTATCTATCTATCTATCTATCTACCTATCTAATCTATCGGCTATCTATCTATATATCGAATCTATGCTATCTATTATCTCTCTATCTATCTCATCTAACATGCTGCTATCTATCTAATCTGCTATCTATCTAATCTGCTATCTATCTATCCTATCTGTCTATCTATCCTCCTGCTATCTATCTATCTATCTAACTGCTATCTATCTATCTATCTATCTATCTATTTCTGCTATCTATCTATATCTATCTATCTAACTGATTTATCTATTACTCTGATCTACTATCTAACTGCTATCTATCTACTATTATTATCTAACTCATCTATCTATCTTCTATAATCTATCTATCTTCTCTAGCTAGCTATCTATCTATCTATCTATCTATCTATCTATCTATACTCCCTATCTTTCTATCTATCTGCTATCTATCTATATATATAACTCTGCTATCTATTTATCTATCTATCTATCTATCTATCATCTATCTATCTATCTATCTATCTATCTATCTCCTATCTATCTAGATAACTCTCTATCTTATCTATCTATCTATCTATCTTTATCTTATCTCCTGCTATCTATCTATCTATCTCTCTACTATCTATCTATCTATCTATTATTCTGCTATCTATCTATGTATCTATCATCTAACTGCTATCTACTTTTTAACTCTGCCTATCTATCTATCTAAGCTACTATCTATCTATCTATCTACACTATCTATCTATCTATTCTGCTATCTATCTAATCTATCTACAACTATCATCTTTATCTAACTCTGCTATCTATCATATCACTAATTCTGGTATCTATCTATCTATCTAACTGCTATCTATCTAACTCTTATACTATCTAACTATCAATCTATCTGTCTCTCTAACTCGGCTATCTATCTATCTAACTGCTATCTATATATATCAGCTAGCTATCTATCTAATCTAAACTGCTATCCATCTATCTAACTGGCTGACATCTATCTTATCTATCTTATCTGATATCTAGGCTCTGCTGCTACTGGCTATGGTGCACTGCTACCTATCTGGACTCCCTCCTGAGTCCCCTGTATCTCTCTCTCGCCGGCCATCGGCGCACCTTAGGAGTCATTGCAATTGCCCGGCTGCGCGACGTGCCCAGAGGTTCGCGCAGCCGGGGAATCCGGAAAGTTCGGGGCACTTGCAGGGGCACAGGCAGTTAAAACATTCGGGGCACTTTGCCAAACATCCGGGGCACTACCCCGAATGTTTTAACGTAGATCGCCACTGCCCACTGTGTAGTGTACAAAATCCTTACCTTAAATCTCGCGCTCCAAAGCTTCTCCTGCTAGCCCCTCCAAAGTCAGGAAAACTGCAGTGTAGAAGCTCCCAGTGACTCATCCTGCGCTGTCTCTGCCTCAACCTCAACAAGGTTTGAGGCATGCGCAGGAGAGTCCTCCCCCCCTTCCTCTCCCACCCGTTTTCTCTCCCTCCCCCTAGCTCTAACCCTTGATATAATGTAAGTATTGGTCTCCCACTTCGAACCGCCTTAAGAGATTTAGAGAAAGTCCCCTATAGTTACTTACCCCTTACCTCTCTCCCCCAGTTTGGGCAGCCGCAGCCGCATCCCTGATTGGCTGCCTCTCACCAATAGGATGCGGCTGCTGGTCCCTACCTCTGCTTGCAGTTCCGTGCAAAGCAGAGGGCCGGGGATTGCGGCGGAGGAGAGAGGTAAGGTAAGTTAAGATCAGGGGACTTTCTTAAATTTCTATTATGGCGGTTAGGGCTGGGGGACCATACCTACATATATAATTATATAAAAAGTTGTAAAAAGGGGGGACATGCCCCTTTAAGTAGTCATTGTTGTCTAATAAAGGTAGACCGATGATTTGTAACCAGAGTTTTTACTGTGTCCACAATGTTAGTTGGAAGCAACTGTGGATACATGTCTGATATGTAATGGAAGGATATTAATTAAACTTTCCCATAGTGAGAAAAAATTGGGCTGACTTTATTTTCTTTGTCTAATGGGCTCTACCCGTCATTGGAATAGGTATGTTGTTTGTTTGAATTACTTTGTGATGGTGGTATAGGGGATATCCAGTGTTGTAGTGAGTTTTCCTTTCTACTGCTGAGTGTAAAGTAGACGTTTTTTGCACCTATTGAGATATGGATGACTGTGTAGAAGTGTATCCAAATATTGTCCAAAGTGGTGTGAAAGACCAAGTTAACCAGGTATTGGTTGGTGGAGAAGGCTACCACTTGTTGAGAACTAACTTGGATCCTGTGTTCCTGCAAGGAAGAGTAAATCAATATATCACCAAAATAGACAACTATGAATTTATCTAAATATTCTCTAAGACCTTGTTGACCAAATCTTGGAAGACTGCGGCATAATAATACTCATGTGCACGTACAAGTGTTAAATGCAGTCTTCTTCATTCATTACCTGTCTTACCCTGATGAGGTTATAAGCCCATCAAGATCACATTGGAAAAACCTGGGCTCCTACCACTTGGGAAAATAAATCATTAAGAAGTGATAAAGGATATCTATTTTGGTAGTGATTTTATTAAGGGTACAGTAATCAATACAAGGTGTCAACAAAGAAGAACTTGGCCTATGCTGGAGATGTAGGTGGCTGATGAGTCTTTCTCAAGGTTTTCTTTGATATATCCCTTTATGGCCTCATGCTCTGGCCTGTTAGGTTGTATAATGACCAGGAAATATATTCCTAGGAAGAAGGTCTATAGGGCAGTCATAAGGCCTATCTTCCTATTAGGGGAAAGTTATAAGAACCCTTTGGAGACAAAACCATCACAGAACTCCTTTGTCTTCTATTTCTTCTTGTAATGAGTAGGAATATCTTTCAAACAGCATTAGCAATTTATAAGAAAGACAGACCTGAAGCAGTATCCTAGAAGCCAACTAATCACCCAAGTTGTCCTTTCTAGCATGGAAGTCCTAATATAATGGGGTTAGAGAGAATTTTAGAAGTAGGAACTTTAGAACTTACCACCTAATCCTCAGGAACTCAGGGATGATATTGTTAACGGTTCCCCTTTTGTAAGAGGGAATTGTCTATACTCGTACACAAACAGGGTCTTGCATCTGCATTTGAGGAATCCCTAAGGAGTGAGCAAAGTCAATTTTAGGAAATTACCAGTTTGCCCCACTATCTATAAAACTGGGAACTGTTTCTTTAGCATTAACGGGCATCTATAGTGAAAAAACAATTGCCCCTTTGCAAAGTTAATTCATGTACTCTGTGCTGCCTTAATCTATTCTGTCCACTGACTCTGTTTACCACGGTGTCAGATGTCTATGTGCAGCATTCCCCCCTTCCTCCCTCCCCTCTGTAGTACCTCCTCTTTCCTCAGCTCCGGCTAACCGACAAGCTTTTTATGTGCAGTAGGAGTTAAAGTTCAACATCCTGAAAAACAACCCACCCACATGGCCAATAGAAAGTAGCTGTCCTGGAGACATCGGAAGGAAGGAGATCCGTACTTTTCAACGATCTCTCACTTTTGTTACCCCATTGCAATCAAGTGAAGCTATTAAGAAGGGGGTCAATTGCAGCCTTATATCTAACATCAAAGCTAACTTTTCTCCCCCTGCTAATCTTGATCTCTATGTTTTATTACCAAGCATGGAGGGGGGATCACAGTCACCAGGGATTTGATTGACCGTCCAAGTAGGTAGTAGCGAATGCACTCAGTATTCATCTACACTGTTGTATCTCAGGACCAGAGAGGGAATCTACAAAATGAAGAAGACAGGGGGGGCCTGGGGGGATTGTAGGGACTTACAGAAACATGAAAGAAAGAAAAAAAAGGTTCATTTTCCCACTATAGATGCCACTTAAAAAAAGAACTTTTGAAAAGACCATTTGAAGAGGTATCCCAGACTTTTCTTCACGTCCCCTATAACTTATTGTAATTATAAAAATGTAATGGCCCCCTCTTATTTTGAATATAACTGTATTAAAAGAGCTTTGGTGAGTTCCAGGTGACATCTTTCTTTCTTGTAAATTTACCTAGGACATACATGCTGTCTCCCTTTGAGAATTAATACATATTGGGATTTTCTGTGTTTCTCTTATGTCCGGACAGGAGCCTTCACATTGTCGATCACTATAGCGTGTATCACACCAGAAAAATATATACAGAAGATTGAATGAGGGAAAGCAAATTTACAATAGTATACGAAGTTAATAAGACACCATCTACATCAGTCTAGCATTTAAGCCTACCTTGAACCCTACCTACAGTTGATGACAGGGGGGTGTCCTGAATTCTCAATGGCAATGGAAACAAGAACTATGGGGAATATGCAATACCATTTTGATATCACTACCTACCAGTACTCTTTCCCCGCTTAATAATATAATTTTTTTCTACAGGCAAAGACTAAAAAAAATTAATAGGGGAACAGACTCATTCATATGATCACAGTATTGCTGTTACATGAAAAAAAAAATCACTTTTCGGGAAGTCCACATTGATTTTGATTTGGATTCCAATTTACATTACTCGTTCCCAAAAGGTTCTGCTGATTATCATCTTGGGAATGATAAAAAACACACAAATTAAAAAGCTTAAAGTGAGACCCACTTTTTTCTTTCTAAAACCATGATCAGTGGCAAAAAAAACAAAAAATTCCAGGGAATTTTGCAAAATAAATGCAGTCCATCAATTTTATGGAAAACTAACCCTAATTTCCACATGCTGAAAATTTTGCACAGATACCATTATAAAAGAGACAAAATTAAAATTTTAGGATCAGTAAGTGTGCCAAAACTTGTGTGTTTCTCTGGACATTCAGTTTCTACTTAATAGCACTAAAAAGGGGGTCTTGTGGCATTTAATTACCAGATTTTACCCCCCAAAAACACAATAAGAAAAAAGTTTTTTTGTTTTTTAAATATTTTTATTAATTCAGAGATGGGGTTCAGCAGAATGCAAAAAATGTGGGAGCATTTTGGGGTATCATTTGTATGAATGCAATCGTTATCAGAAAGAAAAAAAAAAAGAAGAAAACAACATAATGGCATTCCTGCCATTGATTTACTCTTTTGTGTATCCCCAGTTGGTAGTTGGTAGGTGTTACACCATGCGATAACATTACACATTTAGTAAGGTTGACTGGTTCTTAGGGGTGAGTATGTTGACTGGTTCTTAGGGTGATCGTTGGTCCGCATCTCTAACCTTGCGTTATTATTTTATTATTTATATACTAACCTGCCGCAAATAAGTTGCGGGCTAATACATTATCTTACTTAACTACACTATTGCCTAGGTTAACTTCATAGTGATTCTAATAGTTGTCGTTGTTGTTCCAGTCGTCAGGGGTCGGGTAAAATTGTGGATCGGATGGTTGGGAGGTGGGGGGGAGAGGAGGGGGAGTAGCGCACGGGTTGACTGTGTGGATATTTATGGTAGAGAGTTTGGAGGGTTATGGCTCGGTTTGTTCTGTGTACCATACTGTTGCGTGGAAGCAGTCATGGATGCTTCGTTTAACATGTGTTGGTAGAAATTGATAAAGCTTTCCCACAGCTTAAAGAATTGTCTGACTTTGTTTTCTTTGTCTAACGTTGCTTCCACCCAATCCATTCGGAATAAATATGATAGATTAGTTTGAATAGTTTCATGGATGATGGGGTGGGGTGTTATCCATTGTGAAGTATGGTTTTCTTGGCTGCAGCTGATATTGAGGAGCAGTTTTTTGCTCCTAATGTGATGTGGGAGGTTTGTGTTGTCGTATATCCAAATATTGCAGAGTGGTGTTAGGGGGACGTAGTTAACTAGGTGTTGTGTGGAGAATGTTGCCACTTGTTTCCAGAAGTCTTGAATACTGGGCAGGACCACAGCAGTGGAAAGATCTGGTTTGGGGTCTTTGCATCTTGGGCATAAGGTCTGGGGCAGACCCCTGATCTTCCCAATCTGTATGGTGAGATGTAGCCTCTGTGTAGTATTTTCAGGGTCATCTCATGGTATGAGATTGCTGGAAGATGTTTTGTATGTAGGTTGATAATATCCTGTGTGATATTTTCTGTTATTGTGGGTATATCTTGTTTCCATTGGTTTTATTTTTTGGTGGATGGTTTGGGGTGTTTGAATGGTGTTGTAGAAGTTTATGGTAGTTGGATAGAGAGTTCAGACTTGTTCTGGGGATTGAAGAAGTGTAATCTAGCAGGTTATATCTGTTGTATTCAATTAGATCAACCGGACTTGAAGTTTAGTTCTTGAGAAGTTTCCGCTAGTCATCCGACGGCTTTCTCAATTCAGAATGACTTGTACAAGAATCTGTGGCACTTATGTACCCTGGAAAATCCCAATTAGCATATCACAGCCAGGTGTAGGGCGTGATTAGATAGTGGCTAAGAGGTGTTATAGGAACGCCCAGAGTAAGGTGTCAAAACAGCATTGTACATGGCAGACAATGGTGTCGAACAACCCCCACCTCTATTTAGGCTTGGTTTCTTTATTTTCACATAATGGCCTCCTTAACATCTCTCTTGAACCGTCACGTTCCTTTGCCAATATGTTAACATTACAATCTTCAAAGGTATGTCCTTTCTTAGATGCGGTACAACGCTGAGTCCTGACCCGAGGAATTGGCTCTTCTGTGCTGGGCCATACGTTGATGCAGTTGTTTTGGTCTCCCCCACATACAAATCAGAGCATTCTTCACTGCACTGCACTGCATATATGATGTTCGCTTTTCTTGTGTTTCGGTATTGGGTCTTTCGGATGTACCAATTGCTGCCTCAGCGTGTTGCTCGTGTTATACCTGTCTGCTTTAAACCGAGCAAAACGCTGAGGCAGCAATTGGTACATCCGAAAGACCCAATACCGAAACACAAGAAAGCGACATCATATATGCAGTGCAGTGCAGTGAAGAATGCTCTGATTTGTATGGGGGGAGACCAACAACAACTGCATCAACGTATGGCCCAGACAGAAGAGCCATTCCTCGGGTCAGGACTCAGCCGTGTACCTGCATCTTAAGGATAAAGGACATACTTTTGAAGATTGTAATGTTAACATATTGGCAAAGGAACGTGACTGGTTCAAGAGAGGTGTTAAGGAGGCCATTTATGTGAAAAAAAGAAACCAACCTACATAGAGGTGGGGGGGTTCGACACCATCTGTCTGCCATGTACAATGCTGTTTTGACACCTTACTCTGGGCGTTCCTATAACACCTCTTAGCCACTATCTAATCACGCCCTTAACACCTGGCTGTGATATGCTAATTGGGATTTTCCAGGGTACATAAGTGCCACAGATTCTTGTACAAGTCATTCTGAATTGAGAGAAAGCCCGTCGGATGACTAGCGAAAACGTCTTCAAGAACTAAACTTCAAGTCCGGTTGATCTAATTGAAAACAGATATACCATGACCGGATGAATGAGAACCTTCACAAGCATATCTAGCAGGTTGTTTTAGTCTGTCTCTCCCAATGGAGATTGATTTTGAGACGAAGCTGTGGCTTGTAATAGTGACAGAAACTTGGCCATATGATAGGGGAATTTGTTTTTCGCCTGTGTGAGAAGGATAGAGGATGCCTAGTATTTGTGTCTACAAACTCTGATTGTTTTTATCCCCTATATTCCATCTATGAAATATTGTGTGGGCCCTCCCCTCCTGGAAATTGGGTGATTGGTGAATGGTAGCCATAGCGAGTGGGACTGTTTTAAGCCCATCACAGAGCGGGCTTTGTTCCATGCTTTCCAGCCTGACATCAACAAAGGGTTGTCCCTGCTCTCCTCTGGCAGATCCAAAAGCGAGTGTGTAGTAATGAGGACAGGGACTGGGGCCGCAGAGTTGTTGATCAAGGTACGTGGGGTATAGCTTCAAGGAGGCGTTGCAACCAGTCCTGACTATTCTGAGGTGGGAGGCTATGTTATAGAGTTCGATATTTGTGAAGCCGATGCCTCCTTTGTTTTTGGGAAGTGTGAGGGTGTTGAAGTTAATTCGTGAAGGTTTGTTTCTATGCCATATGTATTTGCGGAAAATAGTGTTTATATGTTTTGTGTCTTTGCGGGATAGGAATATCGCAGGGTTTATAGTAGATAAAGTAGTTTGGGGAATAAAATCATTTATATGAGATTGGCTCGTCCTGTAAAGGATAGAGGGAATTTCACCCATGCTGCCAGTGTGTTTTTCATTCGGGTTAAATTGGGGGGTTTTTTTGAGTATAGTGAGTGTATTTGTCTGGGAAGGATGACTCCCAGGTATGTTAGGCAGTGTCGGCCCATTAAAATGGGAAGTTGTTTGACCAGTCGGAGGCTACCGGCTCCAGAAGAAGTGCTTCAGATTTGCTGCATTAATTTGTAGCCCTGATAGTCTCCCAAACTGTGTTAGGTCACTCATTATGGTGGTATGGATTGTGAGGGCTTTGATATAAATAGGAGAATGTCGTCTGCATATGCTGAGAGTTTTAGGTCTTCCTTGTCTATTTTGATGCCTGTGAATTGTTTGCTGTTGGATATGGTTAGGTGGGTCTATGCTAAGTTAACAGTAGGGGGGAAAGTGGGCATCCCTGTCTTTTCCCTCTGGAATGTGTGTGAGTTGATGTTATTTATCAGCAGGGAGGTGTGTGGTGTTTTCATGGAGGAATGTGATTAATCTAATGAAAGTGGATCCAAATTGTGTATGGTGAGATTTATGTAGGAATTCCCAGGAGACCCTGTCGAAGGCCTTGTCAGCGTCTAGACTTGGTAGAATCTCCTGGAGGGGTCTGGTGGAGTGGGCTAATATAGCGGCTGTGGCTGTGCATTTAGCTTTGGTGTGTTTCTGCCTTTGGTGAATCCCAGTTGTGAGTCTGTGATTAAGTCTGGCATAATACGGCTGAGTCTGTTTGCTATTATTTTGTTAGGATTTATAGTCTTGGTTTAATAGTGATATCGGCCTGTAGGATTGAACTATAGTGGGTCTTTTGTTTGGTTTGAGCCGTAGGATGGTTTGGAATTGTTGAAGTTTGGATGTGGATTTCTTGAGTAGGATGTATATATAAATCTGTGAGAGTGGGGTGAGTATATGAGGGTTTAGTAGTTTATAATATTCTGCTGGGAGGCCGTCTGGACCCTGGGCTTGTGTTGTGTATGATTGATGACTTTAGAGATTTCCTGTTGGGTATCTTGGCGAATTAAGTGATTCCTGTTGTTCTGCTGTAAGTTGAGGGAGAGAGCATGCTTCCAGATAAGCATCGGATCTTGTGGTTGGAGTTGTTATGTGGTGTATAGGGATTCAAAGTATTGTAGGTAATGTTGTGTAGTAAGTTGTGTGGTTATGGTTTTGGTTTGTATTTGGAGTTAAGTATTTGTAGTATAGAGCAGACGGAGCATTGTGGTTTAGTTAGTCTTGCTAGTAATGTACCTGTTATATTGCCCCATCTGTGATATTGTTTTCTTCTAGCATCTACCGACCATACGTGCTTGTCCCAGTAGATACGTGTCTAGTAGGTTTTTTTTATTGATATTTAGTGTTCTTTTTTGTTTCTGTGGGATCATTAATGTATGGCTGCACGCCTCCCGAGGTTGCGGTCAAGTTGGGAGAATCTTTCTCTGTGAGTTTTTTTTTATGTGAGACTTATGCTATTATATGTCCCCTCATCAACTGCCTTGGAGGCTTGCCAGAAGAGAGCCGGTCTCCTCCATATGGTCACATTGTCGTCTACATAGTTTTTCCATGGGTAGTTATGAATACCTTAAAGTCGTCTGATTTGTAAAGATAAGTTGGGAATCTCCATGGTCTATTTCATGTAGTTTGTGTGTTTTAAGTTTATCGATAGTCGACTGGGGCATGGTTTTTTGTTTTGTCTTTATTATAAGTGTTGATGTGAGTGGAAATAGCTGTTAGATATTAGAAGATAGTCGATACGTGAGTGTGAGTGGTGTGGATGAGAGTAGAAGCTGTACTCGTTTTGGTGTTGGGTGTTGTAGTCTCCAGGGGTCGCAGAGGTCCCCTGTGAGATTATTTCCAGGAGAAGGAGGGGGTGTGGTAATTGGTGTTTTGTTACTAGGTCCTACTCTGTCATGGTGGTATCTAAGATTGTGTTAAGTCTCACCAATGAAGATTTGGTGTTTTGGTTTAGCCAGCAGGCTGTCTCAAAAGATTGGAGTAAAATTCTGTGTTTGCTCCATTTGGGGCGTAGATATTTGCTATGGTGTATATTGTGGTTTTTATTTCTAGGTCTCTTACCGTGTCCACACCGTGACCGGTATATCTTTGTGTATTATATAGCCACTCCTTTGGATTTTGATGTGTGTAGGCTGAGATGCAGTGTGAGATTCTATGGGCTTTTAGAAATCCCTCCTCGGATTGTTTCCATTGTGTCTCCTGAAGTAGGATTATATGTGCGTGTACCTCTTTAGATGGGTGGAGGACCCTGTTGTGTTTGACTGGTGTGTTTAGTCCATCTACATTCCAGGAGACCATTTAGCATGTTGGTTTTGAGTTGTGTGGAATGGTAGTTTTGTATGAACTTGCCTGTACTCCCGTCCCAGTTGGCAGGGAGAATATCAGGGCTTGTCTCTGTGGATGTGGGTGTCTCCGCGCGGGCTTCCCCCCTGGGGTCCCTCCCTGGCGACTTGTGGGTAGCTGAAAGGTAAGAAGAGGTTAGGCAAAACATATAAACAGTGTAAACCAATTAAACATAACAGTAAAGTATACATTGTGTAAACTAATAATCATTAAAAAAACAAAAAACTGTGTGATATCGTTGGAGTTTGGCTGCTGACTTTCAAGTTTTTCATTTTCGGTAGGTTTGTAGGTTAGTTTCTTTGTCTCTGAATCTAGTAGTTTCATGATTACTGTCCGGGTGTCTTTCGTTGGTTTGTCTGTTTCGGGCCGATCCTATGATTCTTTCGATTCGCTAATCCATTATGGTGTGGTGTTATTCCAAGGGTGTTTATTAGATCATGGGATTGAATTGGATTAGGTCTTGGCCCTTTGTATGATTCAGGTATGCCAATAAGTCTGAGGTTGTTTCTCCTTGTGCGATTTTCTAGATCGTCCAGTTTATCTTGTAGTTGCTGAAGTGAATTTTGTTGTAGTCTGGAGTATTTCCAAGGGGTTAGTAGAGTCCTCCATATCGCTTATTCTGGTCTCTAAAGTTGAAATCCTTTGGGTATTTTCGATGACTTGGGCAGTGCCGAGGAGATGGAGGAGGTTAGCACCTTCGAGTCTCTTGTTGAGTAGTGGCATTAAGATTGGAGATACTTCCTGTTGCTATTTTGGCTGCTTGGTTGTGTTTATTGTGTTGTGGGTTTGGGGTATGAGGGTGGGGGTTTCATCTTTAGAGGACATGTCGCTGTTCCTCCTTAGGTGAAATGGAGGGTTTGTTTGAGGTTTTGGGCATTTCCTTATATATTTGTGGTTTTCGGGGTATGTGGGGTTGTCCTTTTTGCTGTTTGGAGCGTTGTGGTAGTTGGTCCGGAGGAAGTTTGTTGGTCGGCTTTTTTGTTTCTTTTGCCCATGTCCGAGATAGATTTTTCTATATATTTGTCCATACTATAGTTTGACAGGTCTGTGTTGTAGGGTAAATATATTTCGTTGGTAGGCAAATTTGTAGAAGAGATGTTGAGGGCTCTGGATGTTCTACATTTAATATTAAATCTTTGGTGGTGTTGTTGTTCATAGTTTTGAGATGGGGAATCCTGTTGAAGTTCTCAAGTTCTCAAGTTTGGCAAATTTTTGAGTCCGTGTGTGTCTTTGCAGGGGGTATTCGGGGTCCCAAACGTGGCCGGCTTTGTAGTAGAGTATGGTGTGTTTGGATTTAGGTGGAGTGGTGGTTGAAGTTCAGCGGAGGTATGTACTGTGGGTAGGTAGTTCGGGTTTGGATAAATATGCAATGGTGGTTAGGTTCAGCGGGGGTCCAGACAGGGGGGATAGTGGTTCAGTTTAGATGTAGGTGATAGAATGGTCCAAGTTTAGCACGAGGTAGTTGCAGAGGGAACAGCAGGTCGGTGGGTACTTTGATTTTATGAGCGGGTTTGAGTTATAAGTAGGGTTGTGATCAGAGGGATAGCTCTGGTAGCCTGTTTCAAATTTTGTAGGTGTTGATCAGGGACCTTTATAGTGGTTTATCGAATTGTTCTGTGTTTCCCTCCTGTATAATTTGGGTGGTAGTTAGCCTTGTATGTGTGTCGATGGGTTCCGGATTTAGTTGAGAGCCTAGTGGTTATTTTGAGATCTAGCCAGTGGGTTTGGGTGAGTTCTGGGTTTAGCCGTTGTATGTGTCCCCTTTTTTCCCTTTCTTCTTTCCCCCATGCTAGGGACCCTCCATGTGGGTCTAAAGTCCAGACCGCCCAGGACAGGGGCTGTGGTATGGCTCCCCTTGAGGCTTGCTGATTAGGCCCCGGCCAAACGTGGTGAGGGGGTAGTTAGTTTAAGTGGTAGGGGATTGGAGAGGTTTTTGATTTGAGGCCTCCCAGGATCGGTGGCAGTCTCAGGGTTTCGGAGCATGCAGTGTCCCGGTTATCCAAGGTACTCCCTGTGGTGCAGGCAGTTTCCCCTCCCCCTCAGCTTGGGCAGTTTGTGAGTCCCCGCTGTTAGGCCGGAGGCCCGCGTGGTTCCGGGTGGCTTAGTTAGAGTGGTGGCTGCGGCTGGGCTCCTCGTGTTCCCGGCGCTCGATTGGGGCCCGTTTTAATATTGTCACGTACCGGTGCTCACTAAGCAGGGCCAACTTTTACGATGGGTTGGGGTTTTTTGTGGAAAAAGGCATATTTATCCATTTTTTTTTTGCTTTGAGTATTTGCAATTAAAACCATATGATACTCTGATATTTGTATAATAGCGGTTTTAGTAAGCAAAATAGACAGAGTCAGCACCAAAAGGTGTACATTGGCTTTTTTGAGTTGGTTTTTCTGGCAGTACTCTCTGTCCACTGGTTGGGCAAGCCGAATCTGTTTTATTTAGGAATATTTAGAGGGCTTGTTTATTTGTACTGGAGGTCTGTTCAAGATTCCTGAGATTGAACTCTTTGCCGATTGTTTCCGAAAATTGCTAAAAAGTGCAAATTCCTAAAAAGAACTGTGAGCAGAATTCTGACATGCATGTATGGTATAAATCCACCATCACATAGTTAAAGGTGGTAGGTGCTAAAAATACATAGCTTTGGGCGGGGTAATGTAATTCTGAGTTTTGAGGGGTGTGTTTAGCTTTTAAAACTAGAATTTGTTCAAAATACAGAGATGGCAATTTATTCTTTAATTGCACATATGCATGGGTCCTGCTATGGGTTTAGTTAGAAGCTGTTTCTCGGTGCACATACTGTTTGGCTCTCGACCGGTAGGATTTAGGGTTTAGTATGATTTTCTTTGAATCCACTTTTTTTTAATTTTGTTTGCAGGAATATCTCCTTAAAAGATACCTTCTACAAGGATTGATTCAGAATTTTCACACCATGTATAAAGATGTAACCTTTAGTATGCGGTTGCAGATTCCCAATAATAATTGTCATGGGGATTTTCCCCCAGTTTTTTTAGTTTAAAGGGTCAATGTCCACCCGTTTTTTTGAAATTTTTCCTGTAGTGTAGCGGATCCCGTCGAAATCTCCCTACCCCCAAAAGCTATAGTTATTTGGCAGAAACTCTCACCGATCTCTACTTACATTGCTCTTTCCCACGACCTCTCAGTCCCGCCCTCTGCTGCAAGGCAGGGGCCGGACCGGCGCAGCGGGTGTTATTGGTGAGAGGCAGCCAATCATGTACGCGGCTCTCCGGCTGCTAATAAATTGTCATGGACACCGGCACAATGAAAGTAGCAGCATCGGGAGAAGTTTTTCTGCAAACTACTAAGGCGGTTGGTGGTTTTGGGGAGGGAGCCTACACTACAGAAAAGGGGTTTGGAGCTAGGGGGAGGGAGAGGAGAAAGGGAGGGACGCCACTGGCATGTCATTTTTCTCCCGCGAGGTGAGAGACAGGATGGCGCGGTCCTATATAATGGACTCGTCCAGGCTCCTGCCGGTTCAACTTTTTTGGTACTTGGGAGGGGAGGGACATTGCATGGGGCACCTATGTGGAAAAAGGGGGGCACGCGGAATTAAGGAAAGATTTTTATCTTTCACTACACAGTGGGGCCAGGTAGGGGTTAAATTGTTAGGTTTTTGGGGGTTGGAATCGCTTTAAAAAATGCAAGGTATGCACTCCCCAGTTATGATGTGGCTTCCTTTTGAGACTAATTACTGACTGTGTCTCTTGATGTGTACAGTTTTGGGTGAAAAGCACATATGGGGGATTGGGTATATGTCCGCTGTGTGTATATATATCTATTAATGGGCATAACAATCAAACACAATTGACGGGCACTGTGTGCACCAATTAGAGTCATGTTTGCGTGTACATGCGACTCCCTTAAGAGTGTGGAAGAAAGACGATTTAGCCCTCAAGTTCAGATGGTCTTTTCACTGTGAAAAAAAACTTGGAACTGGGTCTTCCATGGACATGGTAGATGACAGGTTTATTGGATCAGAATTTTAGAGGGGGGGCAACAAAAGCTGATGCTAGGAGACTGAAATATAATTTGCCTCATGACTGGTAGTGCGAGGTTGGGGTGCAGAATGAGCGTTTCTGGAAAATTGAAGGCGGTAAAAGTTGGGCCTCATTATGTATTCATGCAAGTACTACAGATCCGGCCACCATGGAGGCTAAAGGAAAGGCATTTATTTCGCAGCCCTCTCATATTAGTTTTTTTTCGTGTGGCTTCCTCTAGATCACTGTTGGCAGGGAAATGTGAGTATTGTGAATGGTTGTGACTAGATGAAACTATGTCTTTATTCAACCTCAAATACCATACTATTCTGCAAAGATTCACTTTCGAACAATCTGAATATAGTTTACAAAATTTGCCATTATTACATAGTTACAGGTCTGTGTGGATTTCCAAAAAAATGTAAGTTTCTAGGGGCCGGTAGGTTTTACCCAGCATGCTGTGCTAACAATAGGGAGTAAAACTCGTGCTAATAATATTGTAGGTTAGTGCAAGTTTAACTCCATAATGCACGGTCGTCACGGGTTTTCCACCTAATACCCCATACAACCGGTCGCAATCTATTTAATAAAGGATTTGCAACACTTTAAAACTCCACAATTAAAGACAGTTTAATGTGATGGTCTTAAAGTGGTCTCTGGGGAAAAATGGTCCTTTGTCCCGCCTTTTCCGATACCACTAGGTGCAAATCCATTATAAATTACCAGAAGCCACATGCCTGGAGCAATTTGCACCTCTGGGTTAAATGAGGGCCCTCTAGGATATTTCTAAGATTATGGGGGCGGTTTGTTAAAAAACTGAAGCACAAAGGTTTTTTTTTTGTTTTACACCTTGTGCCCCTCGTAGTTTATAAAAATCTCTTGCTTATGGGGATATTTTAGTCATTGGGCACTTATTCTACGTTAACTGTCATGTGCGTTCATTTCTTAGTTAGTGTAAAAATCAGTGAAATCCTCCAGAATAATTTACAAAAACTTTATCTTTTTAATATATTATTAAATAGTAAAGTTTTGTGCTTGAAAAAAGCGCATAAGTGCATTTCTACTTTTTGTGAAAAAAAAAGTGCAAAAACTGGCCTGGCACTGTAAGGGTTAATGGGTTTGTTTTATGCTATTGGTTGGACTGCTTTGCAGATGCAATTTGCTTGTTTAAAATGTCGTCAATCTTCAGCATGTAAACGTACAATGATAGAGGGTGGGGCGTACTCCGCCTACTTTTTAAAGGTTAATCATGTCATCCTACTCAGGAAATCTAATTGCCTATGATTTGAGGTTAACTGTTTATATTACAGAAGACGAAACAACCTGTGGTATCTCAGCTCCCTTAATCCGCCAATTTACACTGCACGCACAAAAAATAGTTTTTATTTCTGGCTTTATAGGAAGAAAAATATATTTTGGTCTAGAATGTTCTGTAGATGCATTAAAGGCATGGTCCCCCTTTAAAACAACAAATTTGTGAATTGTCAGTTAATCTGCAGCACCACAGCAATCTCTT
Source organism: Hymenochirus boettgeri (assembly GCA_019447015.1). NCBI lineage: Eukaryota > Metazoa > Chordata > Amphibia > Anura > Pipidae > Hymenochirus > Hymenochirus boettgeri. The sequence continues at coordinate 83,351,379 of CM033473.1, read as the reverse complement.
TAACAGGTTATTATGTGCGTTGTGGTAGAACAGATATTTAATCATACTTTTTTTTCTACTAATAGAAAAGGTATCAGCCTCCACCCTTGGCTCACAAGGCAGCGGGAGGGGAATCAGCAGTCAGCAGTCCACATTGGTTATGAGTGTCAGCAGCACTTGATTGATTGCATGGAGAGGGGTGTCAGCTTACTTTTCCAATAGGGGTAATGTAATTTGTTAAATATGAGGTTAGTAATGCGAGGTTAATAGTTGTAGCTGAACATATCAGCTGGGGTTGGTACAGGTATATGGACCTATGAAGTTTTATATTTTAGGGTGGGACATGCCCTTTAATGGTCTCAATAACCATAACCAACTAGCTTCATTGACATTTTAAAGGGCATGGTCCACCCCACGGGCTGTTTTCTAGCCATTTTAGTGCCCCAGGTGTCCCTCCACACCACCACAAAAAAAACTTGTCAAACCTACAGCTGGTGTTTCCTACTTCTGACCACCATCTATTGCGATCTGTGTCTTATAGTAAAACTCTTACTAGTTGGCATGCGCTGTAACGGGTGACGGCATGCGTGGTATACATAGGTTTGTATTGAATGCAGACACAAAGAAATACTGATTCAGAAGGACAGATAGGTTTGCAGTGGAGCGTGCCGGTTGTGGCACAGTGTTCTCCCCAGAAATTGTTTCCAGCGTGTATGTCAGCAGAACAGGGACATTTGTGTGAGATTTGAGATGTTTTACTCTTTTCAGTGCTTTTCCAGAAGTATTGGCATTAATAATTTCTGTTGCCAGCAATACTCCCAATCCCCTTTAATGCTACAGCAGAACCTTACCTTTAATACTTTCAGTTGCCAGCCCTTTCCAGAGAATTGCTATTAACCCTTCGTGCTCAGCAAGACTTTCACATAGTATTGACCATTAACACTTTCCAGTGCAACAATGAGTATACCATGACAATTAATTGCCAAGACAGACTTTCCTATAATACTTTCAGTGGCCAGAGTATTACCTTTAACCTTTCGGCTGCATGCAAGGACGATATAGCCAGTATGTCCTTGTTTCCATGTCTCGCTCCATTGATAATTGTTCCTACCTCCCTACTCTAAGTTCTAATGAAGCGTTGGATGGAAGGAGAAAGAAAGAGCCGCTGGGATAGGTTATCTCATGGCTGTAGTCACAGGTCAGGGTTCACTGTTTAAAGTCTTCAGCATCTTTTACCGGCATTTAGAAACGTTGCCTCCAGTTACTATGAGGAGCTCTCCTCCCCCCTCCTCCTAACCTTCATTAATTTGCAAATTGAACATTTTGTTCTATGTAGAGTGTGTGGAGTTCGGTCTGTACTAGATCAATTGTTGCAGGTTACAGCTGAAAAGGAGAGCAGGTCTAACACAGCAAGTAACAGGCTGACGGGGAGATGCTAGGGAGAAGAATAGGTGCCCTGGATCATTGTAGGTGCCCGAGTTCTGGTTGCTAGCTGTGGCCTCTGACTAAAAAGGCCCTGGTCCATCCACCACAAATTATAATTACCTTCCAACCCTATTAAACCCCAAGATGTGATCCTGTGGTCAGGATATGGTACCTCCACAAAGGAAGATGTTCATGCTGGTGGGGGTTGCACCCCTTCATGAAGGTTAATGTCTCCTCTTAAAGCATGTCCTAACCTTTTACAAGCTTGCAAGTGGATAAGACAGTAATATTTGTTGGCCAGTCCGTTTACATGCCACTATTGACTGGCTACATAGAAAGAGTATGAAGATCCTTCTATAGAAGTCAATAAGATTGTGGTTACTTGTGGTTAGGGAGGTGGAAGATTTAGATTCAATTTTTGATGGTGTTTAAAGGCTTGTACACTGGGATTTTTTTTTTAACTGCCTATACTGGAAACTATGAATTCTTTCCAACTATCACTCGTACCATTATTTTTGTTGATCTGTCCCCATTTTTCTTTAGATATCCAGACTAAGAGATCTTACACAAATCAAGCTGTCCAATCAAGTGCCTTTATGATGATCAATGATCTTTTATGTATAGTTTTTGCTGTAGCTGGAATGGTGACGTTTTTACAGGAGCAATATGAAACCTATCTGGACTCCCTCCTGAGTCCCTGATATCTGTCTCTCGCGCCGGCGCGCTCGTGACATCAGCGCGCCGGTAGGACGTCATTGCGTGTGCCGGCTGCGCGACGTGCCCAGAGGTCCGCGCAGCCGGGAAATCCGGAAGTTCGGGGCACTTGCAGGAGGCACAGGCAGATAAAACATTCGGGGCACTTTGCCAAATATCCGTGGCACGTATCTTGTTTCCATTGGTTTATTTTTTGGTGGATGGTTTGGGTGTTTGTATGGTGTTGTAGAAGTTTATGGTAGTTGGATAGAGAGTTCAGACTTTGTTCTGGGGATTGAAGAAGTGTATCTAGCAGGTTATATCTGTTGTATTCAATTAGATCAACCGGACTTGAAGTTTAGTTCTTGAAGAAGTTTCGCTAGTCATCCGACTAAGGTGTCAAAACAGCATTGTACATGGCAGACAGATGGTGTCGAACCCCCCCACCTCTATGTAGGCTTGGTTTCTTTATTTTCACATAAATGGCCTCCTTAACACCTCTCTTGAACCAGTCACGTTCCTTTGCCAATATGTTAACATTACAATCTTCAAAGGTATGTCCTTTATCCTTAAGATGCAGGTACACGGCTGAGTCCTGACCCGAGGAATTGGCTCTTCTGTGCTGGGCCATACGTTGATGCAGTTGTTGTTTGGTCTCCCCCACATACAAATCAGAGCATTCTTCACTGCACTGCACTGCATATATGATGTCGCTTTTCTTGTGTTTCGGTATTGGGTCTTTCGGATGTACCAATTGCTGCCTCAGCGTGTTGCTCGGTGTTATACCTGTCTGCTTTAAACCGAGCAAAACGCTGAGGCAGCAATTGGTACATCCGAAAGACCCAATACCGAAACAAATCAGAAGGTCAGTCGCAACCAAGAAACTACAGAGGGGGTAAACAAGGTCAAAGTCAAAAAACAAGCAAGGTTGGTCCAGGCAGAGAGTAGTTGAGAGGAAAAGATCAGAAAATAAGAAACTAGAACAAGGAAACACCACAAGCAGAGTAGATTGCTGAATGCATTCCCCATAAAACGATCCAACGCGGAGTGAATGAATGTAAAGAAATGCCAGCTCCACAATTACCCCCTCCTCCTTGAGGAGGGGTCTCCAGACCCTCTAAGCTGTTTTTTTCAGGAAATTGTTGTTTGGCAATTGCTCAATTAGATTTGAATACTATAAGCAGGTACCAGGAGCTTTCTTCAAGACTCAAAACCCTTCAATCTATCTGAGGAGAACTTAAACAAATCGAGAATGTAGGATTTTTTTAATTCAAATTCGGATTCATCATGAACTTCAACAGGAGGTGGTTTTTTAAAACAAACTGAATTTAACAAAGAAACATGAAAGGTGCCAAAAGCTTTAATGTCTTTAGTAACATTACCTAATATGGTCCACCTATTGATCTTTTGACAACAGATCTCTGACAATCAGCAAATATTTTTTGTTGGTTGGGGCTTGCTGGATACTACTGGACACCTATGACCGATTTCAGTATACGAGTGAACCGTGTTAAGGCTGGTAGATCAGAGAGTGGATCCTATAAAGAGGAAAGTTTCAGTTTCTGCCAAATTGAAAAAGAAGGCCAGAAGTTGGTGGGAAGAATGCATCGAAGCCTCAACTCAAAAATAAAAGGCAGTTCACATAAGGATGTGTTAGAACAGAAGCAGAGCAGAAGACTTTTTTCAGGTTTTCAAATGCCTCATATTCTCTCTACTCCACTTAGAAGGATTAGCTCTCTTTCTGGTCTCTCAGTGAGTAGGGTGAATATGGAAGAAAAGTTTTTAATAAACATTTATAAACATAGCAAACCCAGGAACCTTTGAAACCCTTTAAACTAGTAGGTGCTCCAATCTAATACTGCTGATACCTTAGAAGGTTTCTTAAGTTCTTTTTCATTAGAAATAATGAATCCTAAAAAAAGGAACCTGTTGTTGTTCAAAAAGCACTTTGCATACAGAGGATTTTTTTCTGGTTTCTTGAAACTTTTTTTTTTTTTTTTTAAAATGTTTTATTAGATCTCGAAATAAATAGATTAACAACATTTCCATACAATTTAGCTACTTGAAGGATTCAGATATGAGACAGACATTAACAAGTAAAATTGTAGATTCAGATTTAACAACATTATCTAGTTAGTTTTTGAGCATTTGTTACTAATCATTCGAGACTTAGTTAGTAATCATTTCAGGCTAATTTATTAATTAACTACCGTACTATAGAGGAACATACCTAACTTTATTAACTTAATGTGTTGCCTTTTTAGGCCACGCCCCTTTCTCCGCCCCAATTAGGCCACACCCACTGTGTACTTATAGAGATTACCAAAAAGATACAGACAGATAGACAACCACAAACATAGACACACAGCCCGATAGTGATAAACAGACAGAAAGACAGTGAAATAGACAGACAGAGATAGAGATCAGAGAGTTGGAACAGAGAGACACAAATTAATGGACACAAAGACAAGACACAGTAACATGGCAATTTCATTATATACTGGTAGTAATTAGAGATGTCCGAACTTGCAAAATCCGGTCCGCTCGAGGATCTGCGAATTTTCGAAAAAATTCAAAAATTCGAAAATCCGCGGGAATTTTCGAAATTACGAGTTTTCATGTATTTTCGAAGATATGTATTTTGAAAAATAAAGTCTCCTCGTAATTTCGAATATTTTCGAAAATACGTAGAAAGGAATTACAGAGAAATCCTGTATTTTCAAAAATTTGCGAAAATACATGTTTTCCCGTATTTTCGAAAATTCCCGAAAATACGTGAAAACGGTAATTTCGAAAATTTTCGAAAATACGAAAAATCCGCGAATCGGAAGTTGGAAGGCGGAAAATCCGGAAATCCGCCGTTGCGAACGGGATAAATCCGCGGCGGATCGGGTTTGGATCCGCGAACCAGCATCCCTAGTGTAATCTGGTAATTTTAAACTTACTGCTGTGTTCAGTTTGTAGTCAGATGCTTGCCCACACACTTTGGCCAGGGAGACCTTCTGTGTACCTTCTACATGGACCTCTGCCCACTATCATCTCTATCTGTCCCTCTCTCTCTCTGTATATCTATCTCTATCTGTCCCTTCTCTCTGTATATATTCTCTATCTGTCTCTCTCTCTCTGTATACTATCTCTATCTGTCCCTCTCTCTCTGTATTCTATCTTATCGTCCCCTCTCTCTCAATCCTATCTCTATCTGTCCCTCTCTCTCTCTATATCTATCTCTATCTGTCCTCTCTCTCTATATCTATCTCTATTGTCCCGTCTCTCTATGTATATCTATCTCTATCTGTCCCTCTCTCTCTGTATATCTATCTCTATCTGCCCCTCTTCTCTCATCTCTCGTCTATATCTATCTACTATTGTCCCTCTCTCTCTCTGTATATCTATCTCTATCGTCCCTTCTCTCTGATATGCTATCTCTATCTGTCCCTCTCTCTCATATATCTATCTCTATTTGTCCCCTGTCTCTTCTTCTGTATATCTATCTATCTATATATCTGCCTTTGTTATCTATTTTAACTAGTCTATCTGACTTCTTGCTATCCTTATGTCTCTCTATCTATCTATCTATCTATCTAGTAACTGCATCTATCTATCTAACTCTGCTATCTATTTATCTATCACTTATATCATCTATCTATCTGCTTCTATCTTCTTATTATCTGCTATACTATCCTATCTATCTATCTATCTATCTATCTATCTATCGATCAACATCTGCTATCTATCTATCTATCTAACCTCTGCTATCTATCTATCTTTTATCTATGTAACTGCTATCTATCTAACTGCTATTATCTATTAACTCTGCTATCTATCTATCTATCTATCTATCTATCTATCTATCATCATATCTATCTATCTAGATCTATCTATCTATAACTCTGCTACTATCTATCTAACTCTGCTATATCTATCTATTATATCTATCTATCATATAACTGCTATCTATCTAACATAGTAACATAGTAAAATAGTAACATAGTAATAAGGTTGAATAAAGACATTCGTCCATCAAGTCCAACCTATTCACTTTTTTTTTTTTTTTTTTTTTTTTTTTAAACCTACCTAACAGTTGATCAGAGGAAGGCAAAAACCCCAGCTAAAAAAGGGGGAAAAAATCCTTCCTGACTCCAAACGGCAATCGGAAAGTATCCTGGATCAACCAGATCTATATGCATTAATACCAGTAATTCTCAATATTTTTTTAGTTTTAGAAACTTATCCAGGCCTTTTAAAGTTATTCAATGAACTGCCATTACCCACCTCTGCTGGAAGACGTTCCACAGTTTCACCGTTCTCACTGTAAAGAAACCTCTCCTAACTTGAAGAGTGAAACTTCTTTTCTTCCAACCTTAAGGATGGTCCACGAGTCCTCTGTATGACCTAGTAGTGAACAATGCCACCAGAGAGTTCACTGTATGGGCCATTAATATATTGTATAAGGTTATCATGTCCCCCCCGCAACCGCCGCTTCTCCAATGAAACAGCCCTAACTTGTCTAATCTGCCTGCATTATCAAGCCCCTCCATTCCCCTTATTAATTTAGTTGCCCTTCTTGAACTGCCTCAATTTCACAAGATGTCCCTTTTGTATATGGGATTCCAAAACTGCACCGAAATATTCCAAATGTGGCCTTACCAGTGCCTTGTAAAGAGGGAGAATATATTTTCTCTCTTGATTCCATTCCCCTCTTTATACAAGACAATATCTTGCTAGCTCTAGCTGTTGCTACCTGGCATTGTGTTGCTACAGCTGGTCTGTTATCTACCAGAGACCCCCAAATCTTTTCCATTTCAGATGCACTTAACACAGAGTTATTATGGTGTAGGTGGCACAGGGATTATTAATCCCAAATGCATCACCTTACATTTATCAAATTGAATCTCACTGCCATTCTGCTGCCCATTTTGATAATCTATCTAGGTCTGCTTGCAGCACTGCACATCATTGGAAGTTTCAAAGCTCTGCATAATTTAGTGTCATCAGCAAACACAGAGACCTTGCTCTCAATGCCCCCTTCTAAGTCATTATAAACAGATTAAACAGAAGCGGCCCCAGTACAGAACCCTGAGGAATCCGCTTAGAACTTTAGCCCACATAGATGTAGCTCCATTAACCACCAATCTCTGTTGCGGTCCAATAACCAGTTCTCTATCCATGAACAATGTTTTCTTCAAGGCAACAGTCCTCAGTTTATACATAGTCGCTATGTGGCACAGTATCAAAGGCTTTTGCAAAATCCACATATACCACATCCACAGCGTGCTGAATCTAACTTCATTACTCACTTCTTCATAAAAACCAATTAAATTTGGTCTGGCATAGATCTATTTCTCATAAATCCATGCTGACTACTACTAATAAGATGATCTCTGGAGACAAAGTCAAGGATATGATCCCTTAAACAAAGTTTCCATCACCTTCCCTACCATGATGTTAGGCTTACAGGTCTATAGTTTACCAGGCTGTGAACGACACCTTTTTTGATATTGGTATTACATTGGCTTTTTTCCAATCCAGCGGCACATCCCCAGACAAAAGCGAATCTGAAAAGGAGACAACAGTGGTCTTGCTAGAACTGAACTAAGCTCTTTTAAAATCCTAGGATGCAATCCATCTGGTCCTGGCGCTTTATTGATATTAACTTTGTCTATTGATTCCGTACCATATCCTCTGTTATCCATGTGAAGAACTCTTCATTTCCTCCCTGCACATTGTTACAATCCCTACTGTAAGGATCTCAACAGTAAAAACCGATGTAAAAAAACGGTTTAGCAGATTAGCCTTTTCGGCATCCTCTACAACCACCTCAGCTCCATTATTTAATGGTCCCACATTCTCAGTCCTCATTTTTTACCATTTATATTTAAAAACATCTTGGGGTTGGACTTGCTTTGTTCGGCAATCCGTGTTTCATTTTCTATTTTAGCTAGTTTAATTGCTTCTTGCACTCTTTATACACTTTTGAAGTCCCTGTAAGCCTGTTCTGTGCCTTCTGCTTTCAAAATTTTAAAAGCCCTTTCTTTTTTTCCATTTCCCTTTTCTACTGAGCATTAAGCCATGCAGGAGTGGCCCTAATTTTTTACAACTTGTTTCTAAAGGTAACCGATTTGGAAATGTTATAGTTTAATATCCCTTTAAAAGTGGTCCACATCTGCTCAGTATCTTTACCTAGAAACAGTTCCCCCCAGTCTATGAGCAGGAGCGATCCTTTAAAAGCATAAATTAGCTTTCTAAAGTTAAAAGTTTTGTTAAGCCAGTGCACTTTAGTGTCTGCAACCTATATTAAATGACACTATATCATGGTCACTATTCCCTAAGCTTCCCATTACCTTCCATTCTCCAAAATGAGCTCTGGGTTATTAGATATCACCAGATTCAACAACGCATTCTTTCTAGTAGGAACTTCTACCATCTGTGAAGAAAAGCATATAGGAAATTTAAGAACTTTATACCTTTTGAGGTGCTGCAGTTCCATTACTCCAATCTATTCAGGGTAGTTAAAATCCCCCATAACCAGAACATGCCCCATACCACAGCCTTCGCCAACTGCATATGGAGATTCATTTCCACCTCTTCCCCGGCATTTGGCGGCTTTATAACACACTCCAACAATTAATTTACCATACCTGCTCTGCTTCTGTACACAGTTCCACCATAATGTTTCTGGCCGCATCGTGCTCCCCCATCTATTCCATCTTTTTAATTGTGGCTTCAATCCTGTTTAACATACATAATATCCTCCTCCTTGTCTGATTAACTCGGTCATGTCTAAATAAGGAGTACCCTTCAATATTTACTGTCAGTGTCGTGTGAATATAAGACATGATTCTGCTATAACCAATTACATCATACCTTTCCTTAACGCTATTATTTCAAGTTCGCCGGTTTTTCAGCCAGACTCCTTGCATTTGTAAACATAACATTTTAGATATCATTGATTTACTTCCATACATGGTCGTACATGCCTCCTTATCCTCTATGCTCCCCCTCCTCCTTCTCCTCCCTCCGTTGTGTTACTAGCCCCAGATCCCTAACTTCTCTATCTACCCCGTGTAGTTAAACGTTCCCCTCCCCCCCATACCTAGTTTAAAATCTCCTCCAACCCCCTAGCCTCTTCTCCCCAAAACAGTTGCACCACCCACCATTGAGGTGCAATCCGTCACTACTAAAGAGCCTGTAGCCAACAGAAAAGTCAGCCAGTTCTCTAAAAAACCAAACCCCATCTCCTACACCACTCCCTAGCCACGCATTTAACTCCTGAGCTCCCGTTGCCTCCCTAGCGTAGCAGTGGCTGCGGTAGTATTTCTGAAATCATCCCCTGGAGGTCCTTGCTTTTAACTTGGCCCCTAATTCTCGGAAATCATTTTTAAGGACCTAACCTCCACCTCTAACTTTGTCATTGGCACCAATATGAACCAAGACCGCCGGGTCACTCCAGCCCCCCCACCCAAAATCTGTCTACACGATCCATCTAACTCTGCTATCTTATCTATCTAACCTGGCTATCTATCTAACTCTGCTATTCTGACATCTTCTAACTCTGTCTATCTTCTATCTAGTGGCTATCGATCTAACCCTCTGCGATCTATCTATCATCTCTAACTACTATCATCTATCTATCTATCTATCTAAACTGCTATCTACTATCTATCTAATATCTATATCTATCTATCTAACTCTATCTATCTATCTACTATCTCTATCATCTATCTACTCTGCTAGTATTATCTATCTATCTGATCTCTCTACTTCTATCTATCTAACTCTGCTATCTATCTAATCTATCTATCTATCTATCTCTTGCTGCTATCGTATCTACTCTATTCATCTAACTGCTATCTATCTATCTATTATCTATCTAATTCTGCCTATCTTCTATGTATCTATCTATCTACACTGACTATCTATCTATCATAACTCTGCATCTATCTATCTAACTGCTATCTACTATCTAGTCTATTCATCTATCTATCTATCTATCTATCTATTAACTGCTATCTATCTATCTATCTATTCATATCTATCTATCTATAATCTATCTATGCTATCTATCTATTCTATCTATCAACTTCGTATCTCGCTATCTATCTTGTATAATCTACTATATATTAACTCTGCTATCATTTATCTATCACTATCTAACTGCTGAAATCTACACTCTGCTATCTATCTATCTATCTATCTATCTATCATCTATCTATCATATCTATCTCGCTATCATCTATCTATCTATCTATCTACACTGCTATCTATCTATCTATCTATCTAATCTATCTATCTAATTCTGTCTATCTATCTATGTATCTATCAATCTAACTGCTATCTATTATCTAACTCTGCTATCTATCTATCTATCTAACTGCTATCTATCTATCTATTATCTATCTACTATTCGCTATCTATCTATTTAATCTATCTATCTAACTGCTATCTATCTAACTCTGCTATCTATCTAACTAATCATCTATCGTTATCTAACTCTGCATCTATCTAACTGCTATCTATCTATCTAATTCTGGTATCTATCTATCTATCTAACTGCTATCTATCTAACTCTTTCTATCTATCTAACTATCATCTATCTGTCTCTCTAACTCTGCTATCTATCTATCTAACTGCTACTATCATATATATCAGCTAGCTATCTATCTAATCTAAACTGCATCCATCTATCTAACTGCTGACATCTATCTTATCTACTTATCTGATATCTAGGCTCTGCTGTGCTGCTGTATGGTCCGAACTGCTACCTATCTGGACTCCCTCCTGAGTCCCTGATATCTCTCTCTCCCGCGCATCGGCGCACCGGTAGGATTTGAAGTCATTGATGCGCCGCTGCGCGACGTGCCCAGAGGTTCGCGCAGCCGGGGAAATCCGAAAGTTCGGGGCACTTGCAGGGGGCACAGGCAGTTAAAACATTCGGGGCACTTTGCCAAACATCACGGGGCACGGTACCCCGAATGTTTTAACGTAGATACGCCACTAGCCCACTGTGTAGTGTACAAAATCCTTACCTTAATCTCTGCTCCAAACGTTCTCTCGCATGCCCCTCCCAACGTCAGGAAAACTGCAGTGTAGAAGCTCCCAGGACCTCATCCTGCGCTTGTCTCTGCCTCAACTCAACACAAGGTTTGAGGCATGCAGCAGGAGAGTCCTCCCCCCCTTCCTCTCCCACCCGTTTTTCTCTCCTCTTCTTC